>JAPYYD010006041.1:0-11514 GCA_028551405.1 Uromys caudimaculatus
AGGAATCTCTAAAGACCAAGAAGCACTGAAGTGCAAATCAAAACAACACTGAGATTCCACCTTACACCCATCAAAATGTCTAAGATCAAAAACTCAAATGACAAATTATGCTAGTGAGGATGTACAGCAAGAGGAAAACTCCTCTGTTGCTGGTAGGTGTGCAAACTGGTACAACCACTTTGGAAATCAATTTGGCAGTCATCTCTCCCTATATCTAAGTGCACACCCCCTTTGCCTTCTCTATATAAGCAAGAGGCTGATACAATAAAGTTGAGTTCCTGCTTCAACAAGACTCCTGGCCTGGTGTGTTTGTCGACACTCGCCATCCTGCTCAGCCCTGGACAGACTCGACTGGACAGGGTTCTCTCCTCTCTCCTGGGCCTGCTGACAAGGAGCCGACAACACAGGGTATGTATTCATTTATAAAAGAACATTATTCATAACATAGAGGATAATCATGTTACAGTCCACAGGTCCAAAGAAACCAAATAATAAGGAGGGTTCAAGGGAGGACATGTGAATCTCACTGAGAAGGGGAAGCAAAATAGTCATCAGCAGTAGATGGTAGCAGGGAACTGGATGGGAGAAAGGTTAGAAGAGGAAAGGGGATGGGGATCAGCTATTTGGAGAGGAATTGTAGGAGAGATCTGGGAGTGAGAACAGCAGTCAGTGGGAGGATATCTCTGGCAGTAGCTGGAGACATGGAACAGTGGAGATTTTAGGGAGTCTGTGGGGATAATCCTACATGAGACTCCTATAAGTAGGGGATGTGGAAAGTTAAGTGGCTACCTCCTATAGCCAGGTGGTACTTGCAGTAGAGGTAGGGAAACATCAATCTATCTATCCGTAAAACCTTCATCTCAAAATTTGTTCTGCCTACATGAGGCTCAGGGATGAAGATGGAACAGAGATTGAGGGAATGGCCATCAAATGAGTGGTTCAACTTGAAGCACGTCCTATGTAAGATAGCCAGTCCCTGTCACTATGAATGATACTCTGCCATGCTTGCAAACAGGAGTCTAGCCTTCTCTCGTTATTGCCTCTTACATGACTCAACAAATGCTGATGCTACCAAAGAAGCTCCATTTACTTGACCATAGTCTTTGTGACTTTGACATCAGTTGTGGAGTTCTGATCAAATTTGAGTGACAAGACTTTTCTAAGGTCAGATTCTAGTACATTCTCTAAAGGCAGCTCCTTCCTGTTTTCTGAAAATCGCCTACATGTTTGCATGATTTTGGCAATGTAGGGAATTTCAACAATCCTCTCCTGTATCTTAACCTTTGACACCTTTTAGAGACAAAGGTTCATTAGCAAAATGCCAAGATTATTCCATAGAACAAAGTTTTATTTGTTGATCTGTTAACACAGCTGTTAAAGTAGATAGCATAAAGTCTATGCAGTGGGTGACAAATACTTATTGTCTCTATGATATAATCCATTCTTATATAATCAAATCATCATGAGATCATGATGACAATCAGAGTAATATTTCCATTATATCCTAAAGCCTTTCCATGTCATTACATGTTTTCTGTTTACTTGTCTTAATTTCTGTATTCTAAATGTTTAATATGAGAACTATATCTTTAAGCTTTGAGTAAAAAATATCCTATTATTAACTACAAAAATAATACCATCCAGCATCATCCTTATAAGTTATTCATCCAACACTATTACATAAGTCTACTCATTGCAAAACTGCTTGCTTTGTCCATATCTCTCATCATGTGGTAGACATTATTCTGTTCTCTATTTGAACCAGACAAATTCTGTTTGCTTGCTTGCTCTGGTTATTGTTTACAAGTAAAGTCATTCAGTGTTTCTCTGTTCATTGATAGGCATTTCACATTTCACCCTATATAGTGATCTCTATGTTTATTCCTTGGTTTCAAATAAGATTTCTTTTTTTTTTACTACTTTTTTTTTTTTTTAATTTTCTGATACTTTATTTACATTTCCAATGTTTCTGCCTTTCCAGGTCTCCTCTTTGGAAACCCCCTATCTCCTACCCCCTCCCCCACCTCTGTGAGGGCATTCCCCTCCCACCCAACCGCTGCCCCAATCCTGTCTTCCCCCCTTGACATTCCCCTTTACTGGGGTCTCTAACACCCTCAGGCCCAAGGACCTCTCCTCGCCCTGATAGCCAACAAGGCCCTCCTCTGCCACATATGTGGTCCAAGCCATGGGTCTTTCGATGTCTATTCTTTAGTTGGTGGTCCAGCCTCCGGGAGCACTGGGGGTGTCAGGCCAGTTGACACTGTTGCTCCCTCCATGGGGCTGCAAGCTCCCTCAGGTCCTTCAGTCCCTTCTCCAACTCCTCCATCTGGGACCTCACTCTCAGTCCAGCGGTTACTGTAAAGTGAAACTTGGGTATTCCAGACTTTTGGGCTAATATCCACTTATCAGTGAGTGCATACCATGTTCATTCTTTTGTGACTGAGCTACCTCACTCAGGATGAAATTTTCAAGTTCCATACATTTGCTTGCGAATTTCATGAAGTCATTGTTTTTAATAGCTGAGTAAAACTCCATTGTGTAAATGTACCAGATTTTCTGTATCCATTCCTCTGCTGAGGAACATCTGGGTTGTTTGCAGCTTCTGGTTATTATAAATATGGCTGCTATGAACATAGTGGTGCATGTGTCTTTATTACATGTTAGAGCATCTTCTGGGTATATGCCCAGAAGTGGAATAACTGAGTCCTCAGTTAGTAGTATGTTCATTTTTCTGAGGGTCCGCCAAACTGATTTCCAGAGTGGTTGTACCAGCTTGCAATCCCACCAGCAATGGAGGAGTGTTCCTCTTTCTCCACATCCACACCAGCATCTATTGTCACCTGAGTTTTTGATCTTAGCCATTCTGACTGTTGTGAGGTGAAATCTCAGAGTTGTTTTGATTTGCATTTCCCTGATGACTAAGGATGTTGAACATTTCTTTAGGTGCATCTCAGCCCTATGAACTTCCTCAGTTGAGAATTCTCTGTTTACCTCTGTTCCCCATTTTTTGATAGTGTTATTTGGATTTCTGGAGTCTAACTTCTTGAGTTCTTTGTATATATTGGATATTAGCCCTCTATTGGACTTAGGATTGGTTAAGATGTTTTCCCATTCTGTTGGTTGCCATTTTGTCCTATTGACAGTGTCCTTTGCCTTACAGAAACTTTGCAATTTCATGAGGTCCCATTTGTCGATTCTTGATCTTAGAGCATAAGCCATTGGTGTTCTGGTCAAGAACTTTTCCCCTGTACCCATGTGTTCGAGACTTTTCCCCACTTTCTCTTCTATTAAATTCAGTGTGTCTTGTTTTATGTGGAGGTCCTTGATCCACTTGGACTTGAGCTTTGTACAGGGAGATAAGAATGGATCAATTCACATTTTTCTGCATGTAGACTGCCAGTTGAACCAGCACTATTTGTTGAAAATGCTGTATTTTTTCTACTGGGTGGTTTTAGCTCCTTTGTCGAAAATTAAGTGTCGGTAGGTGTGTGGGTTCATTTCTGGGTCTTCAATTCTATTCCATTGATCTACTTGCCTGTCACTATACCAATACCATGCAGTTTTTATTACTACTGCTCTGTAGTACAGCTTGGGGTCAAGGATGCTGACTCCCCCCGAAGTTCTTTTGTTGCTGAGAATAGCTTTTGCTATCCTGGGTTTTTTGTTGTTCCAAATGAATTTGAGAATTGCTCTTTCTAAGTCCATGAAGAATTGAATTGGAATTTTGATTTGGATTGCATTGAATTTGTAGATTGCTTTTGGCAGGATGGCCATTTTTATTATATTAATCCTGCCAATCCATGAGCATGGGAGAGCTTTAAAAAACAACTTAGTAATGATTCATAACAATGGTAGGATTATTGAAGCTTATGTAGATTTTTGCTTTATTTTCATTTTACTAGGTTACTATAATGAAATAGTTCTGTATGATCTTTACTAAATCTCTACAATGACCTTATACACATTACATAGTTTCTTTTTGCTTAAAATACAGAAATATATCTCATAGTTCTATGAACCAAGGAGGCATCTAATATTCTAGAATTATAAATACTGTTCTATGACATCCATTTTGCCTTATCTTGACAAAAACATTTTGACACTACTCAAATAGCGATAATTCTTCAAGAAATTATTTAGATATGGGTGTGATTTGACACTAAAACCATTTATAGAAGCAGGCAGAAATGCCTTCTGGATCTGGAGGATAGAGAAATGTATGATATAGAGTTCCTGCTCCTCAGAATGATTCAATCCAGAAATAAATGGTCAAGTAGACATAGGATACATGTCATGATTGCCAGATCCACACAGGAACACAGCTGCTATGCTACTAGCAAATGGTCAAGGAAGGATTTAATTTGTAAGAGTCCATTAGTATAAATACAATTAAATCTGCAAAATATTCAAATTTTGGAAGTAATAGAGCCCTAGATTTTAATCTTAAAAATATCTCAATCTATAAAAATCACTAAAGAACACAAATAAGCTTAACTATTTTATTAAAACAAGCAAGGTAGCACCTACACCAGGTCAGATCAGCATGTTGGCCCCTCTCTTTCAACAATGAAAATCTGCAGGTCTCTCATGAGATCTTCCATAACCAAGGCAGCACATAAGACACCTCCCTAAATAGGCAAAGCATCTTAGCCCCTGAGGTGCCCAGCAGATGCAGGACCCCTCCCCTTCTCTCGAACTCTATCTCCATTCCTGTCTGCACCTCTACCAGGACAGACTGCAAGTCTGCCCCTCTCAACACCCCACTGTCTATGGGTCTCCCAGGAGATCTACTGCATCCATGGCCACAGATCTCACAGGAGATCTACAGACAGCCAGGGACACAGGAAGCAAGCTTCAGACTGAAACCCAGGCCAGCTATCCCCAGAGATAACCAAATGGTGGCAGGCACACATAAAATCATAAGCAACAGACGCCAATATATTTTGACACCAGGAGAACCAGCTCTCCCACCACAGTAAGCTCTGGATATCCCAACACACCTGAAAAGCATGATGCTGACCTAAAATCCCATTTCATGAAGATAATAAAGACCTTTAAGGAGGATATAAATAATTCACTTAAAGAAATACAGGAAAACCCAATTAAATGAGTAGAAGGCTTTAAAGAGGGAAAAAATAAATTCCTCAAATAAATACAGGAAAACACAATATAACTGGTGAAGGAATTGAACAAAGTGGTCAAAGACCTAAAAATAGAAATAGAAACAATAAAGAATTCACAAATAGAAGCACCCCTGGAAATGGAAAACCTAGAGAAGAGGTCAGGAGTTACTGATGAAATCATCACCAACAGAATACAAGAGATAGAAGAGAGAATCTCAGGAATAGAATATATCATAGAAGATATTGACACAAGGGTCAAAGAAAATACAGAGCATAATAAGCTCCTAACCCAAAACATATGGGAAAGATGGGATATAATGAGAAGACCAAACCTAAGAATAATAGGAATAAAAGAAAGTGAAAATTACCAGCTCTAAGGGCCAGAAAACACCTTCAGCAAAATCATAGAAGAAAACTTCCACAACCTAAAGAAAGACATGTCTATAAAACTACAAGAAGCCTACAACACGCTAAATATATTGCACCAGAAAAGAAAATCCTCCAGCCATGAAATAATCAAAATACTAAATGTAATAAATGAAGAAAAATATTAAAAGCTGTAAGGGAAAATGGTTAACATGTAAAGGAAGACCTATTAGAATTATAGCAGACTTCTCAACAAAGACTATAAAGGCCAGAAGATCCTGTACAGATATCATGCAGACCCAAAGAGATCACAAATTCCAGCCCAGGCTGCTATACTCAGCAAAACTCTCAATAATCATAGAGGGAGAAACCAAAATACTCTATGACAAAACCAAATTTAAACAATATCTAGCAATCCGGCCCTACAGAGAATTCTAAAAGGAAAAGTCCAATAGAAGAAGGGAATCTACACGAAAGAAAAAAATAATGATCTCATAACAAAATCAAAAGGAGAGAATCATACATATATAATACATCCTCCAACAATAAACATAACAGGAACTAACAATCATCTGTCTTTAATATCTCTCAACATCAACAGACTCAAATCCTCAATTAAAAAAAAAAAAACATAAGCTAACAGAATGGATATGCAAGCAGGATCCAACATTTTGGTATATACAAGAAACATAGCTTAATGACAAAGAAAGACACTACCTCAGAGTAAAAGGCTGGAAAAAAGTTTTCCAAGAAAATAGTCCCAAGAAACAAGCTAATATTCAATAAAATAGACTTTGATACAAAAGGTATCAAAGGAGATGAGGAAGCACATTTCATATTCATCAAAGGAAACATCCTCCAAAATGAAGCTGCAATCTAAAAATCTATACCCCAAATGCAAGGGCACCCACATTCATAAAAGTAACTATTAAAGCTGAAAGCACACATTGAACATCACACAATAATAGTAGGAGACTTCAAAACCCAACTCTCACAAATGGACAGGTAATTGAAACAGAAACCAAACAGAGACAGTGAAACTAATAGAAGTTATGAAATAAATGGATTAAACAAATATCTACAGAATATTTCACTCTAAAACAAAAGAATATTATATCATCTCAGCACCTCATGGAACCTTCACCAAAACTTACCATATAATCAATTACAAAACAAGCCTCATTAGATATAAGAAGACTGAAATAATCCCTTACATCATATCAGATCACCATGGACTAAGGCTAGACTTCAATAACAAGAACAACTGAAAGCCCACATGCTCATGGAAACTGAAAAACTCTCTACTTAATGATAACTTTGTCAGGGAAATAAGTAAAGAAATGAAAGACATTCTAGAATTCAATAAAAAAAAATGACACAGCATATCCAAAATTATAGGACATAGTGAAAGGAGTTCTGAAAAGAAAACTCAGAACAGTAAGTGCACTCATAAAAAAAAACTGGAGAGTTCCAACATTAACAACTTAACAACATACCTAAAAGCCATAGAACAAACAGAAGCAAACATATCCAAGAGGAGTAGAAGGCAGGAAATAATTAAAGTCAGAGCTGACATCAACTGATTAGAACTAAGAACTATATAAAGAATCAATAAAACTAGGAGCTTGTTCTTTGAGAAAATCAACAAGATATATAAAAACTTAGCCAAACTAACTAAAGGACAGAGAGGTAACATCCAAATTAACAAAATCAGAATTGAAAGGAAAACAAGCCAAGAGAAATTGAGAAAATTAAAAAAAAATCATCAAATCTTAGTTCAAAAGTCTTTCCTCAACAGAACTGGAAAGTCTAGATGAAGGGTATGACTTTTAAGACAGAAACTATGTAGAAAAGTTAAATCAAGAGCAAGCAAACTATTTAAACGGTCCCATACCCCCTAAAATATTAGAAGATGTCAATAAAAATCTCCCAAACAAAAAAAGCACAGGGTCAGATGGCTTTAGTTCAGAATTCTACCAGATCTTCAAAGAAGAGTTAATACCAACACTCCTCAACCTATTCCATACAATAGAAACAGAAGGAACCCTATCTAATTCATTGTATGAAGCCACAGATACTCTGAAACCTAAATAACACAAAAACTCAAGAAAGAAAGAAAACTTCAGACCAATTTTGCTTATGAATATTGATGAAAAAAATACTCAATAAAATTCTCACAAACAGAATGCAAGAACACATCAAAACCATCATTTACCATGATCAAGTAGGCTTCATCCCAGGGATGTAGGCATGAGTCAATACATGAAAATCCATTACCTTAATCCACTATATAAACAAACTCAAAGAAAAAATATCACATGATCCTCTCATTAGATGCTGAAAAAGCCTTTGACAAAATACAACATCCCTTCATGTTAAAAGTACTGGAGAATTTAAGTACAGGAATTTAAGGTCCTTACATAAACGTTAAATAAAAGCAATATACAGCAAACCAACAGCCAATATAAAATTAAAAGAAGAGATACTTGAAGCAATCCCACTAAAATCAGGGAAAAGAAAAGGATGCCCACTCTTCCCCTGTCTATTCAATATGATATTCATAGTTCTAGTCAGAGCAATAAGACAACAGAGGATATTAAGGGGATACAAATTGCCAAAGCAGAAGTCAAGGTATCACTATTTGCGGATGATATGATAGTTTATATAGCAACCCCCAAAAATTCTACCAGAGAACTTCTACAGCTGATAATCAACTTGAGCAAGTGGCTGGATATAAAATTAACTCAAACAAATCAGCAGCCTTCCTATATAAAATAACAAACAGTCTGAGAAAGAAAGAACAACACCTTTTACAATAGTCACAAATAGTATAAAATATCTTGCTGTGACACTGACTAAGCAAGTGAAAGATATGTATGACAAGAACGTCAAATCCCTGAAAAAAGAAATTAAAGACCTCAGAAGATAGAAAGATCTCACATGCTCATGGAGTGGTTGGATTAGCATAGTAAAGGTGGCCATCCTACCAAATTCAATCAACAGATTCAACACAATTCCCGTCAAGATTCCAACACAGGTCTTCACAGACATGGATAGGGCAATTCTCAATTTCATATGGAAAATCAAAAAACCCAGGATATTGAAAACAATTTTTAACAATAAAAGAACTTCTGGGGGAATAACTATCCCTGACCTCAAGCTATACTATGAAGCAACAGTGATAAAAACTGCATGATTTGGTAAATAGACAGATATGTTGATCAATAGGATAGCACTGAAGACCTAGAAATAAGCCCACACACTTATGGGCATTTGATCTTTGACAAAGAAACCAAAATTATACAATGGAAAAAAGAAAGTATCTTCAATAAATGGTGCTCATCTAACTGGCAGTCTGTGTGTAGAAAAATGAAAATAGATCCATATTTGCCACTTTGCACGAAGCACAAGTCCAAGTGGATCAGGGACCTCAACATAATCCCAGAGATACAGTATTAAATAGAGGAGAAAGTGGAAAAGAGCCTTGAAATTACTGCAACAGGGAGAAATTTCCTAAACAGAACTTCAGTGGCTCAGGCTTGAAGATCAAAAATTGATAAATAGGATCCCATGAAAATGAAAAGCTTTTGTAAGACAAAAGACAGAGTCAGTAGGACAAATCAGCAACATACATATTGGGGAAAAAATCTTCACTAGCCACACATCCAATAGAGGGATAATATACAAAATATATAAAGACTTAAGAAACAAACTTCCAAAAAGCTATTAGTCCAATTTAAAAAAAATGGGGTACAGAGCTACACAGAGAATTCACAACAGAAGAATCTCAAATGGCCAAGAAGCACTTACAGAAATGTTCACAGTTCTTAGTCATCATGGAAATGCAAATCAAAATGACCCTGAGTTTCCACCTTACACCAATCACAATGGCTAAGATGAAAAACTCAGGTGAGAGCACATATTAGCTAGGATGTGGAGAAAGAGGCACACTCCTCCATTGTTGGTGGGATTGCAAGCTGGTACAACCACTCTTGTAATAAATCTGGTGGTTCTTCAGAAAATTGGAACTAGTTCTACCAGAAGACCCAGCAATACCACTCTTGTGCATATACCCAAAAGATGTCTCACCATAAACAAGGGCTCCACGATGTTCATAGTAGACTTATTTTTTATCTTTTTTAAAAATTTTAATTAATTAATTTTACACTCCAGATTTTAATCCCCCATCCATTCTCCAACTGTTCCACATCCCATACCTCCTCCCCACTCCCTGCCTCCATGAGGATGTTACCACCCCCCATCTCCTACCCCACCTGACCTCTAAAGTCCCTGTGCCATCCAGTCTCTTGAGGGTCAGGTGCATCATCTCTGATTGAATACAGATTCGGCAGTCCTCTGCTGTATAGATGCTGGGGGCCTCATTTCAGCTGGTGTATGTTGCCTGGTTGGTGATACAGTGTGAGAGACCTTGGGGGTCCAGGTTAACTGAGACTGCTGGTCCTCCTACAGGGTTACCCTCCACAGTTTCTTCCAGTGTTTCCCTCATTCAACCACAGGGGTCAGCAGCTTCTGTACATTGGTTGGTTGCAAATATCTGCATGACTCTTTCAGCTGCTTGTTGGTTCTTTCAGATGGCAGTCATGCTAGGTCCCTTTTTGTGAGTGCTCCATAGCCTCAGTAATAGTGTCAGGCCTTGGGATCTCCCCTTGAATTGGATCCAACTTTGAACCTGTCACTGGAAATTCCCACTAAAATTGGGGACAAGACAAGGATGCAGTCTCCCCACATCTATTCAATAAAGTACTCAAAGTGCTAGCTAGAACAATAAGACAACAAAAAGACATCAACGGGATAGAAATTGGCAAAGAAGAAATAAAGTTATCACTATTTGCAGCTGATAGAATAGTATACATAAGCGACCCCAAAAATTCTACCAGAGAAGTTCTCCAGCTAATAAACAACTTCAGCAAAGTGGTTGGATATAAAATTAACTCAAATAAATCAGTAGCCTTCCTTTATACAAATGATAAACGGGCTGAGAAAGAAATTAGGGAAACAACTCCTTTCACAATAGCCACAAATAATATAAAATATTTTGGGTTAACTCTAACCAAACAAGTGAAAGACCTGTATGACAATAACTTCAAGTCTCTCAAGAAAGAAATCAAAGATCTCAGAAAATGGAGAGATCTTCCATGCTCATGGGTGGGTAGAATTAATATAGTAAAAATGACGTTCATATCAAAAGCAATCTACAGATTCAGTGCAATTACCATAAAAATCCCAGTGCAATTCTTCAAAGACATGGAAAGAGCAATTCTCAAATTCATCTGGAAAGGCAAAAAACCCAGAATAGTGAAAACAATTCTTAGCAATAAAAGAACAGCTGGGGGAATGATTATTCCTGATCTCAAGCTTTACTACAGAGCAACAGTGATTAAAAACTGCAATGCATTGGTACAGAGATAGACACGATGATCAATGAAATACCATTGAAGACCCAGAAATAAAACTGCACACTTATGGACACTTGATCTTTGAGAAAGATGCCAAAAATATACAATAGAAAAAAGAAAGCATCTTCAATAAATGGTGCTGGTCTAACTGGCTGTCTGTATGTAGAAAAATGAAAATAGACCCGTATATGTCACCTTTCACAAAGCTCAATTCCAAGTATATCAAGAACCTCAAAATAAAACCAGATACACTGAATCTAATAGAAGAGAAATAGGGAAAGAGCCTTGAACTCATTGGCACAGGGGGAAATTTCCTAAACAGAACTCCAATGACTCATGCTCTTAGATCAAGAATTGATAAAAGGGACCTAATGAAACTAAGAAGCTTCTGTAAGACAAAGGACACAGTCAATAAGACAAATCAGCAACCTACAGATTAGGAAAAAATTTTTCACTAATCCCTCACCTGATAGAGGGCTAAGATCCAAAATATATAAAGAACTCAAGAAGCTAACCACCAAAAAATATCAAACAACCCAATCAAAACATGGGGTATAGAACTAAACTGAGAATTCACAATAGAGGAATCTTGATTGGCTGAGAAGTAC
>JAPYYD010006042.1:0-11513 GCA_028551405.1 Uromys caudimaculatus
GTATTTCTTTAATGGAGGTATTTATTTCCTTCTTAAAGCCTTCTATCATCATCATGAGAAATGATTTTAAATCTGAGTCTTGCTTTTCTGGTGTATTGGCATATCCAGGGCTTGCTGTGGTGGGAGAGCTGGGTTCTGATGATGCCAAGTAGCCTTGGTTTCTGTTCCTTATGTTCTTGCCCTTGCCTTTCGCCATCTGGTTAACCCTGATGTTAGGTGGTCTTACTCTGTCTGGCTGTGGCTTGTCCCTCCTGCAGGCCTCTGTATCAATACTACTTGAAGACCAGCTCTCTCTGAGAGGAATTTGGGTTTGGAGAGCCGTGGCACAGGGTCAGCTCTGGGGTGCAGACAGAAACCAGAAGGATCTTGTTCCCAGCTGTCCCTTGGTTCCTGTGTCCTGATGGCTCTGCAAGGGTCCCTCTTGATCCAGTGAATTTGAACAGAAGTGGCGGTCTTGCCTGTGCTCAAAGGTGTGTCGGCACTCCTAAGATACCAGCTCTCTCCTGGCACTATTTGAGTATGGAGCCCCTTGTCACAGGATCAGCTCCCCAGCCGCCGAAAGAAACCAGAAGACCACTTCTCAGTCACTGTGTTCTGGGATTCCAGGTGGGTCCCTCTGAGCAGACAGGCTTGTCCACATTCCTGGGAGTCTAGCTTTCTCCCAGCGCTATTTGGCTATGGAGCCCTGTGGCCCAGGCAGAGGTCTCCCACCACAGATGGAAACCAGAAGGCTCCTGTCCCCAGCTTTTCCTCAGTCCCTGTGTCTCGAGGATTCCGAGCGGGTCCCACTGAGCAGTGGTACTCGTCTTAACCCCACTCACGGCTTCCCCACACTTCTGGGAGGGTAGCTTTCTCCTGGTGCTATTTGGCTATGAAGCCCTGGTGACCCAGGCCGAGGTCTCCCACCACAGATCGAGGAATTTGCTTTTCATATATTGGTTTTCTTTATCATTCCCTTACATGTAATCTTATTAATTTATGTTCTTATTTTTGTTTGAGTAATAAAAATTTTGCCATTTTAACTATTTTGCATGTGTGATTCTATGGTGCAGAATACAGTCACATAATCACACACATACACACTCACATAGACACAAACACACACTGCTGTGGCTCCATCTGCAGAATGGTGCCATCTTCCTATCTCCTCCCCTTTCACCCCGTCCCATTTCCAGCTCCTGGAAACCACCATTCTACCCAATGTCACCACAGATTTGAAGGCTCTGGGTACTTCATGCATATAGAATGGTGCTGTAGGTCTCCTTCTGTGCGTACTTTCCTTGGCAGAGTACCCTGAGTACTATATGAAAAGGCATGTGTATATGTCACATGGGTTTCCATGTTGTAGCATGCACATGAATACTATTTTATATGAAAAGGCATGTGTATATGTCACATGGGTTTGCCTATTCTTCCAGTAAAGGAGACTTGAGTTGTTTTGCTTTGGACTATTGTTAATGATATTGCAATGGCCGTGCCTGTTTTAATTATTTCTTCTGCTTGCTTGATTTTATTTTGATTCTATTTTCTAGATTTTTCTTTCCTCCTATAAGTACTTAATGCTTAATTTTCCTTACTCACACTTTTAAAATGCTACCCTTATGCTTATTAAATTCAATTTTTCTTCTTCATCCAACCCAATGAATTTATATTTTTTGCTTGAAATTTTTTCTTTGATGCAGAGATTATTTAAACGTGTGTTGTTTCATTTCCTACTGTTTGAATATGTTGGTATCATCTTTCTGTTATTGATTTCTATGTGGACTCCCTTGCTCCTGGAGAATATACTGTGTGGCCTCAATAGCCTTTGTCAATTTCTTTGACTTTCAACTTAGTGATGTCAGCATTTTGAAGCAAATTTATATGGACAGCATTTAGTTAAGCTGTGGGGTTGGTTTGTGTTTTTGAACTCACAGGTTTTAAACTCATATTCACATAGTGCCCAGTTCACTCTACCAATACCTGTCTTTTAATTGGCATATTTAGAACATGTAGACTTAAAACAATTTATGGAGACAGAAACAGAGAGATGGCTCAGCAGGTTTGTTATTGTTGTTGGGTTTTTTTCTGGTTGTGGGGTTGTTGTTGTTGTTGCTGTTTTAAAGCACTTGACACACAAGCTTGATGAGCTGAGTTCAATCCCGAGAACCCACTGTGAAAGGGGAGAACCAGCACCTGGCAGCTGCCCTCTGACGACCACACACACTCTTCGGCACATGCCACACACATTGACATGCACAATAATAATACATTACACTGAAAAAAATTAAAGGAAGCCTTGGCTGGCAACTAAAGGTGCCTACAGCCAAGGCTGATGGCCTGAATTTTATCTCTGGAGCCTACACAGTGGGAAGAGAGAGAGCTGAGCACTTCAAGCTGTACTCTGGCCTCCTTACATATGTGTGAGGGTGTGCATGTGCCCACACCTACATGCAGAGAGAGAGAGAGAGAGAGAGAGAGAGAGAGAGAGAGAGAGAGAGAGGCACATTGAGGGTTAGGCTGCCCTTCTGCTGTTTGTTTTCTGCCTGTTCCCTGTTTCTACCTCTCCTCTGTTTCCGTTCCTCTGCCCTCATGTGAGTTAGTTGGACATTTTAAGTGTGTTAGGTGCAGCACTCTGTATGGGTAATTTATAGGGGTTGCTGTCGGTATTACTCTAGAGATGAGTGGGTGGATGGGTTAGTGAAATAAATGACAGGCAGACAGATATATAAGTAGACACCTCGATCTCCTGGTGTCTAGTTCATATAGAGAAATCTCAAGTCAATGTAAATCCCTTAGCCCTCTTCAATTTTAAAAACATAGCCTTCTTACTTCCTATGTCCTCTGGCTAACACAGGAGGTGATGCTAAGCTTCCTGACTGATCATCCATAAAATATGGCTAGAGGCATCATGGGTAATGGTATATTGTGTCCAATTCCATTTTCACTGATCATAATCCTTTTTTCTGAAGACCCAAGCCTTCTGCTATTATTTTTTTTATGTTTGGGGGTCTCCTTTCTTCCCTACAGGCAGGTCTCTGACCAGCAAACTTTTGGTCTTCTTTAGATGACAGTGTCTTAATGCTCTCTTAATATCTAATTTGATTTTTTAAAATTTTCCATGTCTTTCACTAATATTCAGGATTGACACTTGTATTCTTTCCAGAACTTGGAAGAATGTTTTTCATATTAGGCATGTGATTTCAGATGAGAAATCACCTGCCACTCATTTTTTTTTAAAAAAAATAGAGAATATTTTATTTCTCTCTGGCTGTTTTTTTAAGTTTTTTCCCCTTTTTTACATTAGTTTTCAGACATTTAATTATGTCTCTTGGTGTGGATTTCTTTTGGTTTATTCTATTTGTGGTTCATTGGTTTTCAGATCTATAGATGTGTCTTTTTGCTAATTTATAAAGTTTTCAACTATTCGCCGTTCCGAGCCTCCAGTGCGAATGCCAGATATTTGTTCTATAAATTCGGGAACTATTCATTTTCGCAGTCTATTTTCTGTCTGTTGTTCAGACTGAATACATTTCATTGATTTCTCTTCAACCTCGAGGATTCTAGGCAGCATCGTCTCTGCTGTACTGTTAATTCTATCCAGCAAGGGTTTTTTTTTTTATTATTATTATTATTATTTAAGTTATTGTATTTTTGAGCTCTATAATTTCTGCTTGTTTCTTTTTTGTAACTTCTATCTTCTTTTCTGAGGCTTTCTATCTTTTCATTATTTCAAGAGAATTTATAATTGATTATTGGAGCATTTCATGAGAGATACTTTAAAATTCTAGTCAGATCTTCCCAGCATCTGGTTCCTCTCACCATCAGCATCTTTTTCTCTTTCCAATGGTGAATTTCTGGGTCTGAGTAGGGAGACTGATGTCTTTTTTTGTAGCCCGGACTTTTTGGTCATTGGGAGAGGTCTTGGTTCCACCTCAATTTACTTGAGCAGGAAGTCGCCCCTTTCAGGTTAGCATGTCAGTTCCTCCCTACCTCTGTGTCTCTAATTCTAATGGAAGTTGAGTGTTCTGAACCCGCACAGTGTGATCTGACCTATTCTGAACTTCCATGCTATAGGGCAATTTGTGCAATGCTCTCTGGAGCCCTCAACAGTGTAGACGTTACTACTGCAACCACTGCTTCTGGTAGAGCTTTGGTGAAGAGTTGAGGAGAGACACTTGGCCTGGGACTCCCTTAGCTGTTGGGTGGAAGATCTATTGTTTCTGCAGTTGGTGCATGGGACGGCCCAGCAGTGGCTCAGCACCATAGTTGGAGCTTAGATAACTAAGGGTTTCATGTGCCCATGGGTGACCATCTGAGCATGGTTTATGAAGCAGAGGATGGTGGTTTCTTTGGCTACTGCTATTTTTATAACTTTCTTAGATAAGTAGACATTGTGTGCTGAGCGTCTTCAACCCTATGCATTCCCCCCCCCCTTTGCCCAGTCCCGCCTTTTCCTTAGTCCCATTTGTTCCTCTAAGTAGCTCTGCTTCTACTTCTAGGTCATGCACATACAACTTTAAAAACCTCCATAAAATATGGAGAGCACAAATGAAAAAGTAATGATATTTGTTTTTCTGAAACTGGCTTAATTTAATTCATATGACTCTCTCTCTCCAGTTCCACCCATTTTCACAAAAATGCTATAACTTCATTCTTCTTTATGGATGAAAAAACCCAGAGTGCATATAAACTACATTTTCTTTATTCATTTCTCTGTTGTTGGATATCTAGAGTGGTGTCTTGCTATCATGAGCTTGTGAGCAGAAACACTAATGCTCAAGTGTTTTTGTGGTCCACTAACTTGGAGCCATGTTGGCAAATATCCAGGAATTAACCATACAGCTGGCAAGTGTTCTTCCCTAGAGCTTTCTTGCTGCTGCTGCTGCTGCTGATGATGATGATGATGATGATAATGGTGATGATGGTGATGATGACGACGACAATGATGACAATGACAACAATAATACCACAAGCAGATTATCTTTTCCATCAGGAGGTCATAGGTCAGGGGTCAGTATAACTGGATTGTCACCATCACTGCTAAAGACTGTAGTTGATATTACTACCATAGTCCCTAAGTCTAGAAAGAGACTGAGTTTTCCCATTAGGTCCCTGTTGTTGGTCCTTTTCCCCTAGTCTGTTGGCTAGAATAAAGGCTCTCCTTTGTTCTTGTTATTACTGTGTATGCTTGTTCTTGATAAGGCTCTCCAGTGCCCTGTGCAGTAGCATATGACACAAAAGAAGGTCTGATCCATCTTCATATCCTCATTTCTCAAGTCCTGAGATCTATATCTAGTTTGCCTTTTTCCCCTCAGTTTTCAGGGTCCTCTCATCGCTATCTCTTTAACAACTATTGAGTGTTTAGTTATATTTAAGAGAGCAGGAGCAGTGGAAACTGAATCTCCACCAGCGTGCTCTGGAACTGAAATTCCAGAAAGCAATATAATTTTGACTTCACAATCAGGTCTTTAATCCATCTGAAATTGATTCTGCTGTATGATGTGAGACAGAAATCTAATTTCTTTTTTTTCCCATATGGATATCAAATTGTCTTGGCACAGTTTTTGAAAAGTCTGCCTTTTCTCCAATGCTCTGCGGGGCTCACCTCTGTATTGTATCAAGAGTCTATTGCTTGGCTTGCTATTCTATTACAGTTGCTCTATGATATTATCCCTGCACCAATATAATACTGATTTATCACAGTTTTATACTAAATGTTTATATGATGATACAAATATTCACACTTTTTATATTTGTTTTTTTTTATCCAGCAAACCTGTTTAAAATCTCTTATTAAGTTTAAAAATGTATCTGTAGAGTCATTTTGGATTTTCCATACATACAGATATATCACTTTTAAGTCATCACTTTTTTTCCATGTTTGATCTTTTTTTGTTTTTTTCTTCTTTTGAAGGAGAAGAAAGAGTCCTTTGTGTACCAGCCAAATCTCCAGGATAGTGGCGACATGACAGAATGGGAAGCAGTACAACTCTGTGTCATAGTCCTTCCACTACAAAGGAAGCTTCTGGCCACGGATGATGGTGCAGCCTGTGATCCCAGCACTGAGGAGGCAGAGACAGGAGAACCAGGAGTTCAGGATCTTCCTTGAATACACAGTGATTTTGCATCCAGCCTGGAACACATGGGACCCTGTGACAAAAACAAAGCCCACAACACCACAAAACCAAAGAGCTGAGCGTAACTCAGTGGGAAAGTGCTTCTGTAGCATATGTGAAGCTCTAGATTTGATTCGCAGCACCATAAAAGAAAAGGACAGCTCCCAGAGCTTCAGCATGGAACATGATGTTTGCTCTAGGTTTGAGTAAATGTGCTTCATAGTGTTAAACAGTTACTATTCCTATTTTTCTTAACATGTTCCATTATGAATGAAGAGAAAATTTTACTTAAAAAAAATAAAGAAATATATTGTGCCAAGACTAGTCATAAGAAAATGAAAGTGCTTATATCAGTACCAGACAAAACATACATCACAGTAGAGACAATTGCCATGGTTAAAGACCTTTATGTCATAATGATTAAGGGGTCAATTTATCAATAGGACATAACAATGCTAAATATTTATGCACCCAATAATAGAATGTTAAAATCCATGAGGCAAAGATGGATAGAATTGAGATGAGAACTAGCCTGATCCACAAGAAAACTTATATATTTCAATAATCTTCTCTTAACACTTAATAAAACAAATAACGGAAACCCAGAAATGATACAGAAGACTTGATTAAGAGTATCCAGCAATTTGACCTGATATAAGTAGGCTATTCTACCCAACAGGAAAATACATATTTTTCCCCAAATGCACATAGCATATTTGTCAGGATATACCATCTTTCAAACCACATCTCTGGAAGATTTTAAAGAATTAAAGTTTTGCAATGTATGTTCTTTGAACAAATTGGAAGCAAATTTGAAATCAACAAAAGAAAAATATTTAAAAAGTTATAAAATATCAAGAAGCTAGATAGCATACTTCTTAATAGCCTGTGAGTCAAAGAAGAAACAAAAAAGAAAGAAAGGCAGAGCATTCTGAACTAAATTAAAATAAAATATGTCAAAACTGAGATACAGGACTGCAAAATACCTACAGGCAAATTAGTACCACTAAATGCCCATGTCAGAAAAGAGAATTCCCAAATCCATGACCACAGTGTTAATTTTAAGAAAATTTAAAAAGAAAAAGTGGAAGACAAGGAAAAGATCAAGATTGTCAAAAATCAATCAAATACAAAATATTTTTAAATCAACAAAACATCTTTCATTTCTACTTAACTGGTGACTCTTATTCTTAATATTTTAGTAATTATCATTAGTAATTAAAATTAAGTTATTCTTATTAATTTTGTATAAAAGATAGTAATAATTAAACCAATAAATCAGACTTATCATAGAAGACATAAGTTACCAACGTGCTCATGAAAAACTCTGCATCCCGTGACATCACAACACAGTCTATAGACATTACAGGACAACAGGGGACTATTGGTAACAGGTTTGTGATAATAAATTTGATGACAAAAACCAATATCTTTCCAAAGTTACAGATTCTCAAACTTTATTCAAGAAGAAATAACCTGAATAACCTTTTATCTGCAAAATAAATTGAATTTGTAAATAAGATTCTTCCAACAAAGCAAACTCCAGCCCAAACGTCTGCATGTGTATGTTCTGGTAAACACTGGAGAAGACATAGATGAATTCTATCCAAAGGTTCAGAAAAATGCAAAGGAAGGCACACTTCCTAACTCATCCTAGAAAGCACAATAGTATGATACAAAAACAAGGCAAAAGTAACACTAGAAATGAAAACCACAGAATAATTTCTATCATAAACATACGAGTCATAATTATAAACAACAGTTTAGCAGTCGAATCAATAATTTACCACAGCCAAAGAAGATTTATCTCATAAGTGCAATTAATTTAATATTTTTAAAGGAATCAAGATAATTCACTGTATGAACAAACTAAAACAGAAAACCCATCTGTTAAAAATAGACTTAAAAAAATTTAAATGGCTGGCAAGATGGCTTACTGTTGAGGATACTTGCTGCCAGGCATGATATCGTGAGTTCAATTCCCAGCACCCATGTGGTGGAGGGAACTGACTCCTGCAGGTTGAACTCTGACCTCTTCTTTCATCCTGACATATATGAAACTAAGTAAATAAATATATAATATTTTGTATATGATATATTTAATTTTAGTATATGTATATTATAAAATAGATGTATTATATAATATATAATATGTTATGATATATTTATTATCATATATGACATATATGATAGTAAATAAATATAAAAATAAATAAACTGAACAATGTTTTATAAAGAAAAATCACCTGAGCCAGGCAGTGGTGGCGCACGCCTTTAATCCCAGCACTTGGGAGTCAGAGACAGGTGGATTTCTGGGTTCAAGGCCAGCCTGGTCTACAGAGTGAGTTCCAGGACAGCCAGGGCTACACAGAGAAACCCTGTCTCGAAAAAACAAAACAAAACAAAAAGAAAAATCACCTGCTTATTTAACTAGGTTCAAAAAGAAACATTTCACTAATGTAGTTTTTGTTTCTACTCAGAAAGAAAAAAACTCTTAGAAAACAGTTAGTTAAAAGTAAATTCTTCAAGTGGATTGAGGGGGTCTCTGTAGGTATCTAGACAGGGATGCAAACTCTTCAAAGAGGTAAGATGAAAACCCAGTGCAGGGGGACTTTGCCAATTGGATCAGACTTCAGGGAGTCTAATAGCAGGTGGTTTATTCCCAATGCATTTAGGCCCAGTATAATTGGAAAAAAGGTTTCCTGGTGTAATACAATCCCCATTGCACAAGGAAGCATAATTATATTGAAACTCAACTCAGGGTACATGGCATTTCTTCAGAGAAGATGGGTTCTAGAGACAGGCTACCTGTGCTAGCTCAAGGGCCTAAGGGTCTGGCCTGGACTCGGACATACAGATAGCACAGAGGTCATTTGGGTTCTTAGCCACCTCTCCTGGTTGTGGGAGCTTGATGGGGCTGGTCCAACAGATAACACAGACCACCAGGCTGTTAATCACCTCTAGTTCTCAGCTTTCTGAATGGAAGAGCAGGTTTTTCACCTTTCCTATTGGATCTTGTGTGCTTAACACTCATTGTTTGTCTCGAGAATTCTCGGCACAAGGACCTTCCTGTGATGCTCCCACCAGTGGTTAAAGGACATCTTTAAGTATTTTTTTCATAATAGTGAAAGGCTTCCCCGGTGAGATTGTGTGTACACATTTCACTCTTGCATCAAAGTATTTCTACCCTGATGGATAAAGCAAGAAAAAGAAGAGGCTATAAAAAAGCATCCAGGTTTCTATAGAAGTATTACAACAATCTGCATTTACACAGCATGATTATCTACACAGATAACTGGGATCTGTGAAATGTAATTAATCAGTGAGATTTTTAGTGCTGCAATATCCAAGACTTATGCTCAAAATTATATTCAAGAAGATTCAATATATTCCATATTTTAAAACCTCAAAGGCTTTTTGTTGTAGATACAAAGAAACGGGTTGTAAATATCACATGGAAATACATAGTAGGCATTAGATTGACTAGACCAATGGAACATGATAAGGACTCTAAAACCACACATACACGCAAACACACACACACACACACACACACACCACTCAAACATACACTCACAGACATGCACACTCACACACCACACACACATACGATACATGTACATACTCACTCATATACAAACAAAAACATACACCACACACACACTCACTTATACAAACCTCACCCTCATACATACACACATACACACACACACACACCACACACGCACACACTCACTCACAGACCACTCACACACACAAACACATACACCACACTAACCCCCCAACATACACCACACACGCCCATTAACACACACACACACACACCACAAACACACACATGCCACACACACCTACACACCACACATACACACACTCTCACACACTCCACACATATACCACACACACTCACTCTCACACACATGCACACGCCACACACACATACACAACACACACACACACACAAAGTAGTGTTGGGGAGACATTCATAAAGGTACAAAGACAATTCAAGGAAGAAAGAATAAAGAGAGAACAGTCATTTCAACAAATGGTGATAGAATAATTGGATATATTTGTGACACACACACACACCATGTCAGGGGGGCTGGGACTTGAACCCAGCTCTTCTGGAAGACAGCCAGTGTTCTTAACCACTAAGCTAAATGTGAGTGACCATGGCCTGGGAACACACAATCAGGCTTGATCTGAAGGAAATATTCCATGCTGCAAGTGGTTATATGAATTAATGTAGCCACAGAACAAATGTCAGTCATAAATCAATGCATTTGCTGCATGCATTGCTGGGGACAGCAGGTAGGCAGGCTACAATAAAGCCAAGGAAACTCTGTTATAAGTCTCAGATGCTATCTGATGGCATTCTTAGCTTTAGTTTGGTAAAAGAATGTTAGGTCAGATATAGGGTTTGGCAATAAATGGCTGTTTTAAGAGGACTAAACACATTTCTGTAGAGAGAATCTCTTGTATGTCAATAAAAAAAGCTGATGGCCAATGAGCTGAGACAGGAGATAGGAAGTGGGACCCTGGTAGGAAGAGAGAGGATTCTGGGAAATAGTGAGAGAATAAAAGGAGACACAGGGACACACAGAGAGAGAGAGAGAGACAGAGAAAGAGAGAGAAAGAGAGAGGGGGGAGTTCAGTGAGATGCTGAAGACACACAAAGGAAGAAGCAGGCTAGGACTGAAGGAAAGGAAACTAACCAAGTGGTAGAGACAGGATAGTTTGAGTGGGCTAGCTACGTTATGAGCTAGTCAGAAAATGAGCAAAGCTTGCGGCCAATGCATTTAATAATAAATAGTTTGTCTCATAGTCATCATCCTGGGAGCAGGGACTGGGAAGGAAAAATAGATTTGATTTTTTTTTTTTATACACATCTCAGAATAATTCTGGCTGTGGATCTACATCATTCCAACTCTCCAAAATTGCCAAATTCTAATCAGTAAATTAAACATAGATGTGGCTGTCTTCTCCTCTCCCTTGGAAACTGAGTTTATAAAATTATGTGCACCTGTGCCATTCACCTCAAGGAATATTTCTGAGGTCTGGAATATTTGAGAATAACAGAAAAAGGGATTCAGATAGCTCGGATCTGTTAGCGTGTGCTGTTTTCACTTGTTCAAGCACTACAAACTCCCATGCGACTCAGAAAAGGGTGTCAGGGTGTAGACAGTGTGAACCATGGCCACAAGAGTGGCTGTGTCGTGGGCGAGCAAGTCCTGAACCACATAGGTTGTCAATCTCTTGCAATTCTAAGGTATTCTAAATTTATAACTACCGCCACTTCTCCTTCATTCTATAGTTTTGTTTCTGGTGCTATGATAAAATATCCTGATCAAAAGCCACTTAGAGGAGAAAAAGTTTATTTAATTTGCAATGCCATATTATAGTCCATCATTGAGG
>JAPYYD010006043.1:0-11512 GCA_028551405.1 Uromys caudimaculatus
CTGCACTAGACATTCAGTCTGTAATGGAATGTGCACACACAGGACTCTGTGCCTTAAAGATCAACAGGAAGTACTCTGGGAGACTGGAGAATTCTACTAAAATACAATTTTCCCAGACTGGGGCTCTCTGTCCCTAGGGTGGGAGGGCAGAACTGAGAAGGCCTCAGGTATCTGAGTCATTTCATCTCTGATCCCTCAGTAGGGGAGATGCTACTGTCTTGAGGCCCAGGTGGCTGGTACTCTGGGCTAATGAGGAACTCTGGGCAGGCCTAGCAGTGGGGAGCACAGTGGGTAGTAGCTTGCAGGTTCTTTCCAGGATTCTTCTCTGATGCATCTGTAGGAAGCTGTGGGGGAGACAACAAGCCATGCCATGATGAATATAGTGGCCAATATCTCCAGACCATGAGAAGCATGTCTGCTGAGCTACCATAGTCTCATCTGCTTGGACTGAGATGGCCTGTGGATGAGACTCTGGTTCCCTTGGTCCATGTGGTGACCTGGGCCTCTTACCCTACCTGAGTGTGAATTCCCTGGGGTGGGGAGTGGGGTGTGGAGACTGCAACCCTAGCAGTGGAAAGCCGTGGTGCTTATAATATTACTAAGCAGTGTGCACACACAGGCATTGCTTTTGGTGTGCAGTAGGAAAACTAAAGGTCTGGTTTCTAGAAAATTTGAGACTTGCATTCCACATTCAGTTTTGTGTGATAAATTTTATAAACAGTTTTGAAAGTGGTAGAAAGGAGGTGGTGGGGATCATCCTTTAGCTGTACTTGACCAGAATCTTATGCCACTAGGCACAATGTCATGATTCAAAAAAATTAAATTTCAGGGTACAAAAGGAGTTTCTGAGATGCAGAGTTTTGCTAGGTGTACAGGGTGTTGGGTAGGGGGATAGGGCAACTTCTGCATCTTGTGCCAGAGTCCATGTGGCAGGAAGTAGATATTAAATTATTCTTTAACATGATTTTGTGTGTATGCTTCATTGGGGCTGGGCTTGTCTGAAACCACAAGGGGTCATAAGAGGCTGTAGAGCAATAGCTCACTTTTCTGGTCACCTCCATTTCCAAAGAAGGTTCTAATACATGGGATCTCTCTGTTTGGGAGATCAGTAGTAGTTGGAGGGTCAGAAATACAACAGTTTAGGGGTCACTTTGAGTTATTTCTGTAGAGTTGTGAAGTCTGTGTCTAATTTCTTATACACATACAATCAGAGGGAACATTGGTCAAGTTCACATTTTTCCTGGTTGAGTGTCCTTAGGTATTTGATGAGAACTTGAATATATTTTCAGGCTTATGTTTTGGGCTTCTTCTCTCCATCCTCTCATTCTTTCACAAACCTTGTACACATTCTTGATGATTGTAGCTTTGTAGTAAGTGCAAAGGTCACATTGTCATGATGTATGTACTATTTCTTCATAATCCTATTGAGAATTATGAGTTTTTTCATATAGGATATAGCTTTAGAATCAACTTTCCTGTTTTAAATTGTTAAGGATTTACTCTGGATTGTATTGAATTTATGCTGCAAATTAAACATAGCCAATATTCCTTTCTTCTTTTTTTTTTTTGAAAATAGATCATCTTAGTGGTGTTCACAGTTCAATAGTTTTATACTGTAGTATAAAAGGGTAAAAGATATTCTACACTATCATTCATTTAGCAAGGTACAGTAAGTATGTGAAACTGAAACTAGAAAGAGGACTTTATTAATATAGAGTTTAGTGACACAGAATACATTGTTAGGGTCACATAAAAGCTTTCCCACAAAGTATGATTTAGTTGAGAAGAAAAAAAGTGAGAATTAAACCTAGTCTAGAATTGAACGATTAATCTGAATGTGACTTTGAATTGTGTGAATGAGACACAGGATTATGTATTAGCATACAAAATAAACTGATAGCAGTAGGTTGGCATTTTCCACAGATATCAACTATAATGAATTAAAACCATGGTCCTTTGTTAGAATCGATATAAAATTGCACATATTTAGTGTATGTATTCTGATTGGACATACTACCTAGACCCAGGCAACCTCATTACCACAAACAACACTGTAAACCCTGTTCTCTACACATTCTCATTCTCTCCGTGTTTGGGTGTCTACAGCGTACAGAGCATACAATATGGAATGACAGAACTGCTCTGGCTCTTATCAATATTCTCAATATGTTTCCCATGCACTTGAAATTAGTTTTAGAAGTATCAGAATTCTCATGCTTCTTGCAGTTATATTCATGGTGGCCTAAATATGAAAACAATCTAAATGCCCATTTGTTTAGCACAAGCTGGGTGCCTTGGGAGAACACTGTTCTAAATTAATGAAAACAATAGTAATGATTAAAGGATTATAGACTTATAAAAGACTCATAGTTAGTGCTGTATCCATTACAAAACATCAAGGAATTACAACTTAGGCAGTTTCAATCAATCCACTTCTTTCTCGGTTGTTAATTATTAATTATTTTATTGATTTACCTTTCAAATGCTGTCACCCTTCCCGAACTCCCCTCCACAACCCCCCACCCCTTTGCCTCTTAGAGGCTGCTCTCCCACCTACCCACCCACTCCTGCCTCACCTGTCTAGCATCCCCCTACTCTGGGGCATCAGGCCTCCACAGGACCAAGCTCTTCTCCTCCCACTGATGCCAGATAAGTCAGTCCTCTGCTACATAAGTAGCAGGAGCCATTGACTGGCCCATGTATACTTTCTGGTTGGGTTTATTCCCTGGGTATTCTGAGGGGTCCCGTTAGTTGATACTGTTGTTGTTACTATGGGGTTGCAATCCCCTTCAGCTCTTTTATTCCTATCCCTAACTCTTCCATTGGAGTCCCCAGGCTCAGTCAAATGGTTGACTGTTGAGTATCTGCATCTGTCTTAGTCACCTGCTGGCAGAACCTCTCAGAGGACAGGTATACCAGGCTCCTTTCTGCAAGCACATCTTAGTATCAGCAATAATGTCAGGGTTTGATGTCTGCAGATGGGATGGATCCCAAGGTCAGGTGGTCTCTGGATGGATTTTCCTTCAGGCTCTGCTCCATTTTTTTCTCCCTGTGTTTCCTTTGGACAGAAACAATTCTGGGTTAAAAATTATGAGATGGATGGCTGGTCCCATCCTTCAAGTGGGGCCATGTCCACCTGCTGGAGGTGGTCTCTTCAGGTTCTATCTCCCAGCTGTTGAGCATTTCAGCTAATGTCATCCCCATTGGGTCCTGGGAGCCTCTTGCATCCCTGGCATCTGGGATTTTCTAGTGGTTCTCCCCCTCATTTCTCCCGCCCCCTCGCTACATATTTTGATTCATTCTAGCCCTCTGGACTTCTCTCTTGTCTCTTCCCATACCTGATCCTGGAGCCCCTTTCCCTTCTCCTTCCCCTCTCCCAAAGCTCAAGTCCAAGTGGATCAAGGACCTCCACATGAAACCAGGTACACTGAATCAATCCACTTCTTTCTCCCATCTGATTTTAATGTTTAATACACTCTCTTTTGTCAGATGGGGTTGAGAACTTCAGCCATCTTATCTATACTGCAGGTAGCAAAAGAAAATGAAGGGCAGAAAGAACACAAAATCTGGCTTAAAAAGTCACATTCAAAGAGCTTTCTAACATTTTTTAATTGGTATGTGGAGAAGAAAAATTAAATATGAAGCTTTTGTAGCAAAAGCTGTTTCCAAAAATGATAAGCAAATGTGCTATTACAATATACTGTAAGAATAAAAGATATGCTTTATTTGGATAGTATGAGAGATTTCGGCCAGTGAGTTATACTGCATGAAATAATTTTTAAAAAATGGAGTTAAACAACAGACTGACTTGTTTTGTTTGAATTTAAACCCTGACAATAAATTATAGTTTGACGAAAATGTACTATTCTTAGATAAATGACTCATGTCTTTGTTTTCTTGTAATCAAATAGTCCTCCTGAGACAGTGACATTTTTATCTTTGCTTTTGAGAACGTGTTTAGACATTTAACTTTTATATATCAGTTTGTATATATTTAATATATAATTAGTATAACAATACTGTATAACATTATATATGTAGTTCTATTATTTAAATAGTTATTTGAACATTAGTTTTCCTTAAAGAGAAGCAAGAATAGTCTTTTGGAATTAAATGAGCAGGAACCTCTATAACTCCACTATCCAAACTAATGAAAACTAATACAAGAAAATGACCTGGGTTTGATTCCTGCATGATATATATTTCACATTGCTGACAGCATAACTTTTGGCTTCACAGATGTATACAGGGCCAAGATTGAACTTGTTATAAACTCCTGTGTGATGTTCACCCATACAGAATGAGAATTATACCTGTGAAAATCATGCCTTTTCCCTGTCTTCACTATTTCACTTCTTTTTGTTCATTATTACTTTTTTCTTTGCATTTTTATTTAAGAAAAATTGAATTAATGTTTTTTAATTGGAGTAGATTCTTCTCTCAGACAATATGTTCTGACTACTGTTTCCCCTCCCTCCACTCCTCCTAAGTCCAGCCTACTTTCCATCTTCCACAGATCCACTCCCCTTTATTTCCTCTAGAAAAGAGCAAGCCTCTGAGAGAGGATAGCTAAACAAGACCAAACAAGATACAAAAAGACAAGGCGGTAGACCTCATATTGAGTCTGGACAAGGCAACCCAATAGGAGGAAAACAATCTCAAGAGGAAGTCAGAGAGTTAGGGTTACAGGGAGTCCCACAAAATCAGCATGCTAAGAGCCATAATGTATCAGCAGAGGGCCTACTGCATATCCATGCAGTGCCCTATACTTGCCATTTAAAACTCTGAGAGTTTTGGCCATCCAGGTAGTGTAGGTGATAGGTTCTTTCTCAGTGTATGCTTCGAGTTAAACCAAACACTCGTTTGCCACTCCAAGAACTTTGGTGCTACCATACCTCTGCACATGTTGCAGGCAGAACAGATTTTAGATAGAGGGTTTTTAGCCAGGGTTGATGTTCAGTTTTCTCTTTTTGTAACCTGTAGAGTACCTTCTTACTTCGAAAAGACTAGAACCCATGGATAGAGTCTCCCAAGTCTACACATGCTTTACCTCTCTATTTTCAGTGAGCTGTGTGGAAGTTGTCCTCAGCAATGCAGCCCCTGCTGTCAGTTTTCGGGGAGTAACCTTCTGTCCCAGCATCATCCTGGGTTCTTTAGGGATATCCATGGATCTCCTCTGCCAACAACTCAACTGAGTGTAACTCAGTCTCACCAGTGTAACCCTGCTTGGCTATAAAGGATGGCCAGTTCAAACTCTGTATTCTCCATTACTAGGAGTCCTCACTAAGGTCACCCTCATCAATCCCAGGAAGTTACTAGTGCTCTAGGACTCTACAGTAACCCCTCCCCCAAAGTCCCCCAATTCTAGTTATTTCTCCCTGCACTGCACTCTCTCCACTTTCCCAACTGATCCCTCCCACTCCTGTCCCCGTTCACTCCCAGTCCACTCACAGCATCTGTTCTGTTTCTTGTTTCCAGGGAGATCCATGCCTCCCCCATCGCCATCCTCTTTACCCATACTCTCTGAGTCTGTGGGTTGTAGCTTGATTATCATTTATCTAATAATTAATATCTGTTTATCAGTAAATACAAACCTAATTTGTGTATCTGGGTCTTGGTTACCTCATTTAGATTTATTTTTTTTCTAGTTGCATCTATTTTCCTATAAATTTCATGATGCCATTTTCTTAGCAGCTGATTAATACTCCTTTCTGTAAATATACATTTTCTTTATCCATTCTTCTGTTGAGGGCTGTCTGGGTTGTTTACAATTTCTGAGTATAAAGAATAGTTACTATGAACATAATTGAGCAAGTAAGCGACCTTGTGGGAGGATGGAGCATCTTTAGGGTCTAAGCCCAAGAGAGGTAGAGCTGGGTCTTGAGGTAGACCGAGCTTTTGAGGTGGTTCTGAGAAATCACAGTACTGATTTCCATAGAGGCTGTATTAGTTTGCTTTCCCACTAGCAATGGAGGAGTGTTCCCCTTTCTCCACATCTTTGCCAGCATGAGCTGTTACTTATATTATTGACCTTAGCCATTCTGACATGTGTAAGATGAAATCTCAAAGCACTTTTCAGCAATTCCATGATGACTAAGATGGTCAACATTTCTGTAAGTGTTTCTTGGCCATTTGAGATTCCTCTGTGGAGAATTCTCTATTTAGATCTGTACCCTATTTTTAATTAATTTTTTGTTCTTTGAACATCTAATTTCTTGAGTCCTATATATATTTTGTGTATTAGACCTCTATTGGTTGTGGAGTTGGTAAAAATCTGTTCTCATCCCTTCACCTCTCTCTTTTGTCCATTGACTGTGGTTTTTTGTCTTACAGAAGCTTTTAAATTTCATGATATCTCATTTGTTAATTGTTGATCTTTTGCCCACTCTATTCATATTCTGCTCAGGATGTTGTCATTTGAACCAGTACATGCAGGGCTGTTCCCCACTATATCTTTTCTCAGTTTCAGTGTGTCTGCTTTCATTTTGATGTCTTTGATCCACTTGTACTTGAGTTTGGTGCAGGGTGATGAATATGGACCTATTTGCAATTCTTCTACATGCAGAGATACAGTTTAACCAGTACCATTTGTTGAAGGTACTGTCCTTTTTCCATGGTGTATTTCTTGATTCCTTATCAAAAATCAGGTGTCCATATGTGGGTGGAATTATGTCTGGGTATTCAATTCTATTCTGTTGATCATTGTTTGTATGTTTTGCCAATACCATGTAATTCTTTTATTGTTCAGGATTGGTTTAGCTACCCTGGGTTTTGGTCATTCCATATGAGGTGGGAACTTTCTTTCAAGGTCTATTAACAATTGTTCTGGAATTTTGATGGGAACTATGTTGAATCTGTAGATTAATTTTGGTTGGATGGCCATTGTTACTATTTTAATCCTGCTGATCCATGAACATGAGAGATTTTTTTTTTTTACAACTTCTGATATATTGTTGAATTTCTTCCTTCAAAGATTTGAAGTTTTTTTCATATAAGTCTTTCACTTACTTTTTTAGAGTTACTCTAACATAGTTTATATTGTTTGAGTGTATTGTAAAAGGGGTTGTTTACTTAATTTCTTTCTCAGTTTGTCATTTTTATATAGGAGAGTTTTGAGTTAATCTCGGGTCCAGCCACTTTTCTGGAAGTGTTTATCCGCTTTAGGAGTTTGGTAGTGGGATTTTGGGTCACTTATGTATACTACCGTATCATCTGCCCATTGGGATACTTTGAGTTCTTCCTTTCCAAATTATATCCCCTTGATCCCTCTCAGTTGTCTTTGCTCTAGTTAGAACGTCAAAGACAATATTGAATAGGTGTGGACAGAGTGGACAGCCTTGTCTTCTTCCTGATTCTAATGGAATTGTTTTGAGTTTCTTTCCATTTAATTTGACATTGCTTCTATGCTTGCTGTAAATTCTCTTTATTATGTTTAAGTATGTCCCTTGTATCCATAATCTCTCCAAGACGTTCATCAAGAATTGGTGTTTGATTTTATCAAAGGTTTGGTCCATGTCTTATGAGATGAGCCTGTGGCTTTTTTTTTCTTGTCACTTTATTTATACGGTGGATTACATTTACTGATTTTTGTATGTGGAACCATGCCTGCATCTCTGGGATGAAGCCTACTTGAACATTTCTGTTCTTTGATAAAGTATTGATTACAAGTATTTTATTGAATGTTTTTGCATCTAGGTTCATGAGGGAACTTGGTCTGTAATATTCTTTCTTCATTGATTATGTTTTGGGTTTCAGAGTTGCTGTGGCTTCATAAAATGAATATGATAATGTCCCTTCTGTTTGTATTTCATAGAATATTTTGAACAGTACTGGTGTTAAGTCTTCTTTGAAAGTCTGGTTGAATTCTGCACTAAAACCATCCAGCCTCCTGTTTGTTTTTGTTTTTTGTCTTGTTTGTTTTTTGTTTTGGTTGGGAGTCTTAAGGAATTCTTCTATTGCACTAGGGGTTATAGGTCAACTTAAATTGTTGATTTGATCTTGATTTAACTTTGGTAAGTAGTACCTATCAAAAAAATTATCTATTTCTTTTAGATTTTCCAATTTGGTGGAGTACAGGTTTTTAAAATGTGTCCTTATAATTCTCTGGATTTCTTCATTGTCATGTTCTTTTCATTTCTCATTTTTTAAAATTTTCATATTCTTTCTCTTCTTTTACTTAGTTTGAATAAAGGTTTGCCTGTTTTGTTGTTTTTCCCAAAGAATCAATTCTGTTCATTGATTCTTTTAATGCTCTCTTTGTTTCTATTGAACTGATTTGAGCCCCTTTTTGCTGTCTTTTCCTTAGAGATATGCTTACTTCTCTTTGTTCTAGAGCTTTCAGGTGTGCTGTTAAATTGCTAGTAAGAGATTTCTCCAATTTATTATGTATGCACTTAGTGCTATCATGTCCTCTTATCACTACTTTCGTTTTGTTCCATAAGTTCCGATATATTATCTATTCATCTTCACTGAATATTAGAAAGTCTTTAATTTTTTTCTTTATTTTTGTCTTGACCTGATTTTCGTTCAGTAGAAAGTTGTTCAGTTTCCCTGAGATTTTAAGCCTCCTGTTGTTTCTCTTGTTGATGATGTTCAGCTTTAATTCATGGTAGTCTGATGGGATACAGGGGATTCTTTCAGTTTTCTTGTGTCTGTTGAGACTTGCACTGTTTGAGTATGTCATCAATTTTGGTGAAAGTTCCATGAGTTGCTGGGAAAAGGGTATATTCTTTTGAGTTTGGGTGGAATATTCTGTATATATAAGTTGGAATCATTTGGTTTATGATATCAGTTAGCTAGAGCATTTCTCTGTTTTGTTTTTGTCTGGAGGGCCTGGCTTGATAGCAGTGAGGTATTGAAGCCTCCCACTATTGGTGCTTGAAGATCAACGTGTGATTTAAGCTGCAGAAGTGTTTCTTTTACAGCAGTGTGTGCTCTTATGTCTGTGGCGTAATAGTAAGTAAAGCTTGTATAATAAGAAATACAATGAGCTTTCATAATTATAGTAAAAAGAGAAATAGACTTGGGACAAATTTGTGTTCAAGGATAAACATTTAGGTCCAAGGATAAAGTCCCAGGTGTGCACTATGACAAGGCAAATCCATGTAAGAACTGTTGCTTTGAAGTTATAGCAAGCATATTATAATGAATCACTGCTTTGAACTTAATATTAGCATCCTTCTGTAACTCCCAGTTTATGTACCATTTTATCTCTGACGTAATTTTCTAAAGAACTTTTTTTCCAAGAAGGTATAAAAAGAGATAAAGTTGTTTAAGAAGATATAATAATAAAGCCAGAGAAAAGAAATAAAATTGTTGGTTGGTTGGTTTGACTTGGGGAGCTCTGCCCCATCCATCCATCCATCCATCCATCCATCCATCCATCCAAATGAATGTATCTGTCTATCTGTATGTGTGTACATATATGTATATATGTAAACTTGCATGAATACTTGTGGAGTTGATTGTGACGAATTGTCAGGCCTGCCAGAGTGAGTGTGGATGTATGAATGTATGTGTGTCTGTGCGTATTTGCCTGTATAAAACATTTTGATTCTTTTCCTTTCCTTCCTGTCTGGTTCACAAGGAGTTAACTACTCAGGCCTCAAAGGGCTCATTGCTGGATGGCCAGAAAAAGGAGCATTAGCAATAAATCCTTTACTGAATTCCCTCTGTTAAACAGCATGTGTTAATTGCCAGATATTAGCACTTATTTAGGCACAAGTAAGAAAGAGTTAAATGTTTAGTACAGAACAGTAATAGAGTTAAGCACTTAATGAAGCACAGAACAATGACAGAGAATTATAAAATAAAGATAGAGCATTTAATAAAGTATAGAAATTTATAAAGAAAGAATTCACAGAGAGTTAAAGAGAAAAGAAGCCAGCAGTTTTCAGCCACAGAATAAGCAAGAGACTGTTAAGTCTACAGAAGCCATCAGCAAGCATTCAGTATAGTTGGAGAGCTAGAAGGCCAGAGACCATCAGTCCTTAAAGCTACATCCAATGCTGTGACCCAATTCAAACAATGCCAGGTCGGGCTGGTTCATGGCACTTGAGGTAATATCTATCACTGATGTTGAGCAACATTGATGTTAGAAAAATATAACTTGTTTTCTGATTTTACAAGATGTGATCAAGAGATTTTCGTGAGTGTCAGAAGAAACTTTGGAAATTTGAACAGTGTACGGGCTATTGTAGGCTATTAGCAACACTAAGATTAGAGTCAATGCATTTTCTTAATAGGATGACCATGAACCTATAATGACCAAGTCTGAATATAGTTGATTGAATCAAAGACCTCCTAGATAGGATAATATCTTTGAACACTTGTCTCTCCTTTGTGGCTTTCTTTGAGGAGCTTATGGACGTTTTTGTAGGAGGAGCCTTTCTAGATTCCTTATTGGGGATGGGATTTGAGTGTCTATAGACTCAACCCATTGCCTGGTTTTTTTGTGTATGTCTACTGTGTTGTGGTTGAAACTTATCAGTCAGCTTTCTTCTCATGCTGCCACAGCCTTTACCATTATAGACTTTATCCCTAAATCACATAACATACAATAAAAGTAGTTGTTATTCAATGCAAGATAATGTGGTATTCTTGTGGTTTTTTATTTTTAATATTGTTTTTTGTGGTTGTTGTTTTTTGTTCTGTTTTTGTTTTGAAGACGAAGTTTTTCTGTGTAGCCCTGGCTGTCCTGAAACTAGGTTATGTAGACTAGGCAGGCCTTGAAATTAGAAATACACCTGATTTTGGCTCGCAAATGCTGGGATTGGATGAGCGCCAACATCCCTGGCGTCTTAGTGTTATATTATTAGATGGAATGTAGGTTTTTGTACATGTCAAACATATGCTCTTGTGCTGATCTTCATTCACATGTTGAATTTGGAAATTTGGGCTACATATTTCTCAGGATGGCATGTATTCATGACATTAATACTATCTGAGCCTTCTGAGTCATTGAATTTCACATATGTGATATCTTTCCTACCTGTTGTGTTTATTTTGAATTTTTAAAAATGAGTATGAGTATTTTGCCTGTATTCATGAAGTCCTCAGGACACATACTCCTCAGGACACTGCCTCTCTGAGGCACTTTCATCATGGTTGTGCTAACTGGTTCGCCACAATCTGTGAGTTCTAAGGCTGTTCGCTGTTGCTCTTCCATGGGCCTTGACAAAATTTCAAGTGGATATAGTGGATAGTTGTGAGCCCCCATGTAAGTACTGGCAATTGAGCTCGATTATTTGCAAGACCAGCAAATGCTGTTAACTCCTGACCCATCTCTCCTGCACCATGTTGCTTATTTATGATCAGCATTTACATTGCTAATATTTTCATCAGTTCATTTGTAACTGTTTAAACATGCATTCCATTTTAGTAAAATCTTCATGTTACTATTTAAACTGGGACACTTCAGGTTTCTGGAAGATGAATGCAGAACCAGAGCAGATGGATGAACTTCACTAAAGACCTCTGAGTTCTTTGTTTATTGTTCGTTTGATTGATTTTC
>JAPYYD010006044.1:0-11511 GCA_028551405.1 Uromys caudimaculatus
CACAAAAGAACAAACATGGTATGTACTCACTGATAAGTGGATATTAACCCAAAAGTTCAGAATACCCAAGTTTCACTTCACAGTAACCACTGGACTGAGAGTGAGGTCCCAGATGGAGGAGTTGGAGAAGGGACTGAAGGAGCTGAGGGAGTCTGCAGCCCCATGGAGGGAGCAACAGTGTCAACTGGCCTGACTCCCCCGGTCCTCCCAGAGGCTGGACCACCAACCAAAGAATACACATCGAGGGACCCATGGTTCGGATCACATATGTGGCAGAGGAGGGCCTTGTTGGCCATCAGGGGGAGGAGAGGCCCTAGTAAAGGGGAATGTCAAGGTGGGAATACAGGAGTGGGTGGGCGGGTGGGTGGGAGGTCGAATACCATCATAGAGGTGGGGGAGGGGAAGGGGATGGGGGTTTCCAAAGAGGAGACCTAGAAAGGGGGAAACATTGGAAATGTAAATAAAGTATAAATCAAAAACAAACAAACAAACAAACAAAACAAAGAAATGTAAGGAGCTAAACTGAGGTCCTCATGCGTGTGTGGCAGGACTTTACTGACTAAGCCACTTTTCTAGCCCTTGAGATATCCTTAATCAGCAGAACCACCAGGACCGACGGTTTACTTCCAAGATTGCACACTAGGAAGGAGCTACATCTTTTGTGACAGTGGTCTCTCATCAAATCCCTTCCCCAGAGACAACACACTCAACCAGAACAAGCAATCTCTTGAACAGAGCAGAAAAACAGGGGGGTCTCTGTACACAACCTTCTGGCTTAGAGATTTCCATAGGACATCCATCCAGACCCCGGCCATATGCAGACTTCTGAGACAACCATTCCAACACCAGCCTTAGGTGGACTTCGGGGTTTGAAAGCCACAGAGCTGTGGGGATCCCACCAAGGCCTCTCCTAGTTGTTAGTTCCTGTGTCCCCAGAGAAACACACAAAAAAAAATCCAGAAGTCCACAGTAACATGAGATTCCCAAAGAAACAAGACACCTTATTTTAACGTTGTATCTGCTACCTAAATTATGGTCCACTTGAGGACAGGTGGATCAGACAGACAGTCAAGAAAGCAAGAATCAATGTGGTTTTACAATGAGATCGCCTGAAACACGGCAATGAGGAAAATGTGATTCTCCCTTCCCTCCCCACCCCCTTCTCTCTCTCCTTTCATTGGTGTATTTTACTTGGATCTATTGGGCTCAGACTCCTCCACAGCCTTCCCAAGTCTGAGAGCTGTTGACTCAGGCTTCCAGAACTGCTGTTTATTATTCTACTTACTACAGGCGTTTGTATCCCAGAGGAGTGTGATTGTTAATTTGTTACTGTGAGTTTCTTAAGGAATCAAAACAGCCAGAGAAAAGCTTGAACTACACACAGCCATAAAGGCTAGAAAATGCCTCAACAACATGGGAAATGACTCACCACGAAAGAGATGGAGGCTCAGGAAACCACTTTCCCGTTCAAGTCGGGGCAAATATGCACAGATGAAACCAGCCCAAAAGAAGCTCAATCTAGTTTTGCATCAGAAGCCAGATTTAGACAATCACCTTGGTTGAAATAGTTTTCAAATTGTCCTCCCTTTCTTGGCTTGCTGAGATCAGTAATGACTTGCACTTGTAGGCACTTAGCTAGAACCTACCGCCTCCTTCTCTCCTACATCTGTCTATACACAGGTATGACAGGGCAACTTCCTCACAGGTTGACTTTATCTGTTCCAACTCTTCCCTGCAGAGTTTAACAGAAAAGGTGCTAGCGGAACATTTAAGTAAAACGTAAGCATTTCCATTAAGGAAGGACTCGGTGATACGGATATTTTCAGTTCCCTCAGAACCAAGAACATGAGAACACAGCACATGGTGGGAATGACTGGCAAAAGAAGCAAGCTCCTATCTCCCAGCATGCCCCATTCCATGGTCCCCTCTACTCATGTTAGGTTTGTTGCTGTGATAAAATACCGACCAGAGCAACAGGGAGAAAAGGGTTGGTTTGGTTTACACTTCCATGTCAGGAGCTCAGGGAAGGAACCTGGAGGCAGAAACTGAAGCAGAGACTGTAGAGGAATGCTGCTTACTCGCCGGCTTCCTCTGGCTTGTTTAGCTCCACCTCTTATACTGGCTAGACTCGCCCACCTAGGGATGGCCCTGCCCACAGGGGGCTGGGCCATCCTACACCAGTTAGCAATCAAAGAAATGCTCCACACATACACATGTGGACCAATCTATGGAGGCACTTTCTCAACTGGGGTTCTCTCTTCCCAGGTGACTAGTTTATGATGTTGTTAAAAATTAACCAATTTTAACTTCTTAAAATACAGACATACAGACATACAGTTTCCTTCTGTTCACAATATGGAGTTCCCTATTAAGCTGAAGCCTGAAGAAAGAGCATCATGTACTCTATTAAAACGTTAGTTGGATAGAGGGAGGGATTCACAGTTAAATCCACTGATACTGAAATCTCTTGATGTATATCTTAATGGCACGGAGGCAGAATCCAATGCGTGCTTGTGTGTGTTAACATGTGTGAGGGTGCATATGTACTTGTGTACACACAGGTGTGGAGGACATACGCTGCCCTCACGTGTCCTCCTCAATCATCTCCCCCTTAATTTCTGAACCAGGGTCTCTCACTGAACCTGGCACTAGGTTGGTTGGTCAAAGGCTTCCAGGAAGCTGCCTGTCTCTTCTTCTCCGGCGCTAAGACTTAGGCATGCGTCTCCAAGCCTAATCATTAAGTGGGTGCTGGGGAATTCAAAGCCTGGTCCTTACACTTAAATGGCAGGCACCCTTCCCACTGCATTATTTCTCTCAGTCATCATTTTAAAAAGCAAACTGTTAGGACCTCTTCAACTCAGTTGTGTGTGGCGCAAAATCACTTCTTAACAGAGTCCCACTTCAGATGGGTTTCCCCACAGTTCAAGCCACGTGGAGTGCAAATAGACCTTTCTCCTAGGTCCAGACTGATAAATATTATGAATACCTTTTATTTCCATTAAACAAGAATAGAACTAAAATCATAGTGACTTATTATTTAAACTCCTCCTCAATTAAAAAGTCGCCGCTCTGATATACAAAGATGCTATAGACATAGCGGAGTCTGCCCCCCAGGCCCCAGAAAATTAAGTAAATTATACTCAGTAAGTTCAGAATCCTTCATAATTGTTTCAAAGTTCCATTTATCATGATAAAAGAGCAATTAACTTGGAGTTCAATGATAGTTATCTATAATTATATTGTAAGAGTAATAAATGAAATACATAAATAATTCCAAGGTGTGATGTATACTGAAATGACCAGCCACCATTTCTTTAAGTCTACATACCATAAAAAAATGATAATGTTGGCTCAGTAAATAGGGTTCAAAAATATAGAGAAGAAAACAACTTCAAATTGTGAAGTTTTAAGAACCATACTTTTCCTGTGTGTGTGTGTGTGTGTGTGTGTGTGTGTGTGTGTGTGTAGCTGGACTTACAGACAGGTATAAGCAGCTTCATGTGGCTGTGGGAAACTGAACTAGAGCCCTCTGCAAAAGCAGCAAGCTCTCTTAACCTCCGAGCCTTCTTTCCAGCCCCCAGAAAAATAGTATTAAGTACTTATTGAAAGCTTTAACATGATCAATGAATTACATAATGAATAAACTGAAAACACGTGTGTAATTATTTTACATACTCCTATATTAGACATAGACTATGGTACATGCAGAGACTCCAAGGTGCTTTTAAAAGCACATTTTTGTGTGTGTTCTTAACATTTATTTTTCTGTGCTAGTATTCGTATTGCATGTTAGCACATCATTTTCAGACAATGACTAGTATAAATTCTTGATGAGAACAAGAATTCAGGGTATGAAAGTGTTAAACAAGGGTTTTTTTGTCCAGTCAAAGTAAAAAATGCGCCCGTCTTTAGACCATTCCCTCCATTTATCACATAAAAAAACTGAAACCACACCTGAACCACTGGAGACCATCCATCGGTCCGTCCATCCATCACCCCATTCATTCATGAAGCTCATGTTTACATCATCTAATGTTATGTAAGGAAGTTGCAGAGAACCAGTGTGGTGATCACTTGACACTCATTTTATTAAGAAGGCTCTGGGGCTTGCAGAGATCCACTCCTGGAGCACTTTAGCTTTATTAAAGAGGGAAGAGAGAGGGAGAAGCCATTAATACTTTTTTGTTACTTGCTCTTTTGGACATATGACCCAGTAACTAAGGGAAAGCAGAGACCTTGAGTCTGCCTGAGACCCGAGCTATGTGAATGACCAGATGAAACTCTGAATGTCCTGCTAAAGTGAGCTGTGTGACAAGGGCTTGGGAACTGAGTGAAGGAAGGGAGGAGGGAGGCTCAGCTGGGCTCTGTGCCCTAGAGAAGCAGAGGCTCCTGGTGGCACAGATGGTAGGAAAAAATATGGACAGGCAAAGGCATTGATTTATGAGGCTGTAATAATGGCTCGGCGGTTAAAAGCAGTGGTTACTTGTCCAGAGGACCTGGGTTCAATCCCTAGCACCACATTGTGGCGCAGATCTGTCTGTAACTCTGTCCCCAGGGTATGGGATGCCCTCTTCTGGTCTCCGTGAGCACTGTACGTACATAGTGCACACACATACATACAAGCAGGACACGCATACCTGTAACATACTTTTTTTAAAAAATTAAGGGAGAGATCTGGGAGTTACATCAGCCTGTCCTGGTGACTGGAGGGAAACACAGTATGTACAGGCAGAGTCTGAGGAGGGTGAAAAGGAGCTACTGCTTCTCCTTATAGTTCTCTGTCTTCCTCTCATCTCCCCAAGGCACCACAAATGGTATCTCCCTCTGCAAGCTACCCAGGCACATCAGAAAGCCAGGAAATGTTAATAACTCCTGTGAAGAACCCACAGCTCTTCTTACACACGGTATGTTATTGATTCCTGACATTGGTGATCATTTTTGCTCCTCAGATGATGGCAAAGCACAGACGTTAATAATGACTTGGTTGTGATTGTGATAAGGCCATTCACAGAGACACAAGTGATGTCATAATCTTGAGACAGCCCAAGGACAAATGAACACACAGACACAACCTTACAACAAGGATGCGCTCCAGCTTTGGAATAGCATGGAGACCCATTCCTACCACCCAGATTTCGTTCATTTCAGTTCTTCTGAAAACTTAATACTAACAGCTAAGGATCCTGTTCTAAAACTCTATCCAGGTCTGTGGTGATGCACACCTGCAGTCCCAACACAATGGGAGGCTGAAGGAGGAGGGCAGGAAAGCTTAAGGATAGCCTGGGCTACATAGTGTGACCCTATCTCCACAACAACAATTACAACAACCACAACCACCACCACCACCACCACAACGACAACAATAATAATAACAAAACAGTTGTTATGGCAACAGTGCTGGGTATGACTAATCCCAGCACTTGGGAGGCAGAAGCAGACATCAGGACTTCAGTGTCATCCTTAGATACACAGGGAGTTCAAAGTCATCCTGGGCTACATGAGACCCTGCCTCAAAATGACAATAACAATGTTGATGATAATAATAACATATTTATTTTAAATTGGCACGTAATAAATGTACCTGTTAGTGGGGGACCTGTGACATTTTTATTTACATAATTGCTAACGATTCTCAGACCTCTAGGCTTACTTCCAAAGCTGGTTAGAGCCAACACCCATGAAAGGTTCTTGGATCTCATCGATTTCCACCACGAGAAACCCTGGGACAGAGCCTTCTACAAAATGATAGCTACCCAGACAACTGAGGATGGAGTTTTACGACCCACCCCTTATACAAAGTAGCTGGTCACAAGAGTTTGTTATTAGCTGCGGCAGGCTTAAAAACTGTGTCCTCTGTCTCTTTTGTTTGGTTGGTTTGGTTTGGTTTGAGTTTTTGTTGGTGGTGGTGGTGGCTGTTTTGCTTGTATTTATTCAGTTCGTTTGTAATGGCCTTTGTTTTTTCCCATTAATTAATTTATTTATTCACCTTACACCCTGATTGCAGCCCCTTCCTCTCAATCCTCCTCTTACAGTCCCTCCCTCCACTTCCCTCCCCTTCTTGTCTGAGAAGGGTGAAGCCTCCCCTGGATACCAACTCACCCTGTGCCCTCTGTCTTTTTCCTCAGTGTACACATACATTCAGAGCAGTAAAGGAACCTACCAGAGCCTTCCTGTGGGGTTAACGACTGGACTGAGGGCGCAAACAGAGTGGATCAAGGAGACTGCATTTAACACAAACTTTCTCTGAAATGTTTGTGCCTCTAAAGTCCTCTTTGTGAGTATAAGCAGCTGGCACCCCGTTCTATGTAAAGCCAATATTCTTCTGCTCAGGTTAGGAGTATGGCAGCTTAGCACCTACATCCTCTCCACAACCATGAAACCTCAAGAAGACAATAACTGGAATGCCTTAAGCAGGGAGTGGTGGTGTGGCAGTGTTTTGCAATCAAAGTACCACTTTGGGAGGCTGCCAGCCTGAGGGGACCTGCCAGCACTTGGTCTACGACGGTCTCCAAACCCACAGCTATGAGGCAGCACTTTAGGCGCTGCTAAATTAAAGGCTGTCCTCCAATCTATAGGACTAGACATATGTCATCTGCTGTATTCTGGCCTTTGTGGCTGAGCAACAGGGAAGCTGGGGACATGGGGAGGGGATGGGGAAGGCAGGACACAACACACAAGACTCTTTAAACACAAATCACATAAGACATGTGCCCAGCACACAGTACGCCCAGCACACAGTAGGTTTTCCACAAATGTTGGTTACTTTCCCCCTTCTCCTCAAATGAATTGAAAAAGAAACAAACAAACAAACAAACAAACAAACAACAAAACCAAATAAAATAAAACAGCCAGGTGACCTGGAAAGGTAGCAACAGACCAAAAAGAAACTTTCAAACAACTGACTGGAATTTCCTTTGCACAATAGAATTAAGTGTCGGAATAACACACGAAACTCAGTATTTAATGGCAATTTTTAAAAATTTATTTGTTTTATTTATGTATAAATAAATAATTAATAAAACATAAGCCCAGGTGTCCAAGAAGGACAGAGGAAAGCACTGGAGAAGCTAGAGTTTTGAGCTACCTCATGTGGGTGCCAGGAGCTGAACTCCAGTCTTTGGCAAGAACAGAAAGTGCTGAGCCATCTCTCCAGCTTCCCTGACGTCAGTTTCAGTGATAATAATATAAATAAAAACTCCTTTGTATAGATGTGTGATCAACTTTCTGAGGTTGGGAAAAGGCCAATAAATCCAAAACATATATTAAATATAAAACAATATAAATAAAAATTATTTTTCTTTCTATAAAGCATAGTAAGGGCTGGACTATGGCTCAGCCAGTAGGGTGCAGTTACCCAGAGCAGTGCTCTGCACTGAAGACCGCACGAATGCCTACAGCTTTAATCTAGTAAGAAAGTTTCCCTGGTGCTGTGAACCTCAGTTCTCCTCCCAGAGGCAGTACACAGCCACACATATCTTCCCAGAGCTAATTTCACAAAGCTCCGAGAAGCTCAACATGACTCATTCAAGGTCAAGTCCCGAGTCAGTGGAAAAGCCATAAACACAGCCTTCTCTCTGCTTGGGGTTTCTAGTATTGGGCCAACCTACTAGGGAGAAGGTTTGAGTTTTGCTAGTTGCTTTCAGTGCTCCCTTAGGTATTTAAAGCAGCTTGGGTTGACGAGCTAGATGTAAGAAGCTTTTAAATAAATTTTATTAACATTGCACAATTCCACATTCCTGGACCTCTAACATGTGCCCATGAGCTTTTAACATATGCATTTAAAATTCCCTTGAAGACACTGGATAATCGATTCAAAACTGCCCTCTTAAGCAAGGGGGCCCAGGAGCCTAAACTGAACCTGATTTCCCCCCCTTGTGAAATGGAAACACAAGTCAGGATAAAAAGAAAACTCTCATTTCAGAGCTGCCTCTCCTGCCCCAGACCCCATTCTTGGATAGGACCCACATATTTAGTGCCAGGGGACATGCACTGGAAGATACACTGGAGGTTTAGGGGGTGGGGGATCAACATAGGAATCACTGAGTTGTATTTTAAATAAGGGCACTAGGGGCTGGAGAGATGGCTCAGCAGTTAAGAGCAGCTAAGTCTGCTGCTCTTCTAAAGGATCCAAGTTTGAGTCCCAGCACCATCACGGTAGCTAACAACCACCTGTACCTCCAGTCCCAGGGATCTGATGCCCTCTTCTGGCCTCCCCAGGTACTGCATAATGTGGTGTACAAACACAGATGTAGTCAAAACACCCATGAACGTAAAATAAATACTTAATATAAAGAAAACAAAAAAACCCTCAAAAAACAAAAAGGAGGTCACTGGAGTCCCTCCACGAAACACAAGCATGTGTAGACAAAGCAAATAACAAGCACTATTTAAAAAATAAATATATATAAAAATAAGTAGGTCATTCATCCTGTTTGAGGACCTTGAAAACTCAACTAGAGCAGCCAAGGGCTCAAAGGCTCTGACAGCCGTGGTGAAGACAGCCTCCAGCCATGGAAACCTAATCCGAGGGAGTTGTTTGGGCTTTGCTTTCTGCCTGCTGCCACCACCCTCAAAGGCTACTTGATCAAACAAACGGTCATTTATTTCCCTGGCATCTCCGTATTCTGACAAACTTCATTTACCATTTGGCTGTAAGTGAATCATGGCGGCTGTTTCGCTCTCTCTTCTGCTCATGTCTGCCCCCACCCCACCCACCCAGGCATTCTCTGTGGTCAAAGAATGTTTCAGTATTAGTGTTCAATACAGCAGATGCCAAGTAAACACCCGACACATTTCCTGAGCTATTTAAAGCATCCTCAACAATTATTTGCTCTAAAGTACTAAACTGTACATTTTCTTCCCTGGTGCCAATCCCTACAGGAATAGCTGTCAGGAAGCAGTCCCTGGAATACTCACACACACACAGCTTGGAAATCAGTGGCACTTGGCCTCTGCCAAGATTTTCCTACTTTCCATATTTTCAGGGCATGCTTTTGAGACAATGGACAGGCGGCAACAAAGTGTCATCTGTATTTTTTCCCCTGAATTTAAAGCTTAATAGACACATTGTCTCATCACAATTTTTTTTCCTCTAGGCAAGACGATAAGAGGACATAGACACATTGAAATCTCATTATACTCCATCTTATTACAGACCCAAACCATGAGCGCTAAACACATGCAGGTGAGACAGCTGCAGTCATCTAGTTGGGGCAGAGCAGAGTGGTATGTTCCTTCAACCCCAGCACTCAGGAGCAGAGGGAGGCAGAGAACTCTGGGAGTTCAAGGCCACCCTGGCCCTGGTCTACACGGCAAATCCAGGCAAACTTGTCAGAGCCTGTCTTTAAAAAAAATGATCTATTTGGTTCATAAATATGTCCTTCGACAGCAGCTGATAAAAGGCATGCTCTATATTTACGCATAGACATAATGCATAATGCAGACAGCACCAGAAAATCATGAGCCAATCCAAGCATACATTTGTAAATGTGTACATAAAATGTCTTGCACACATGCATATTTATATGCAGAAGACCTTATAAGCACTTCAATGTTCTCCTAGGATATCCTTCGTCATTCTCTCAAATCCATGACATATTCTGGGGCCAGGGAGGTGGCTTAGCAAGTAACTGCACTTGTCACAAGCCCGAGTACTTGAGTTCCACTCTTGGGACTCATATGGTATAAAGATAAAACTGACTTCTGAAAGTGTCCCCTGCCCACCAAACTTGTATTGTGGCATCCACACAGACCTAGTTTCTCCCTCTTCCTCTGCGTCTCCCTCCTCCTCCTCCCTCTCTCCCTTCTCCTCCTCCTCCCCCTCTCCCTCTCCCACCCACCCACCCACAATCTTAAAAATAAAATCTATTACATATTTTTATAATTATGTGTAAGCAATATAAGAGAAACGTAGTTCTAAATTCTAAATGCCAAGCCATCAAGAGAGATTTGTTTTAAAACACAAAACAAACAAATAAAAACCCCTCCTATCAATAACAGCTTAGAGTATTATTTAAATACCTTCGACAGCAAACGGGAGAACTCTGTTATGCTTGCCATGGTCAGAACCCATTTCAGTTTGTGTGTGTGTGTGTATGTGTGTGTGTGTGTGTGTGTGTGTGTGCACACACACACACACTGCTACTTGCTGAATGACTGCATTGAAACATTGAGACAACAAAGCCGTGTTATCTTAATGTGTCCCATTCAAGGTTTTCGATTGTGCTGCGCAGTGCCCTTCCACTGCTTGTGAAAAATACATTGCTATTTTAAGTTACCCTATTAAAAAGCACATCTATAGAGCTAATGTTGGCGAATTATAACCTGACAAGCCTGCGAGAGTGCTGTCAGCGCAGTCGACTTAAATAACACATCTCACCTGGCCCCTTTTGCTGCGCCCCCTCAGCTGCACACCTTACATGGAAGAGGACACAGCTATTCAGACAAGCATAAGAATCTGTTGCCTGGACCAGAATCCCCAGCAATGGCCTGAGTAGGACACTGGGGCATTCTCCTTGACTTTCTAAAGCAGAGCTAACTCTGCTCTTTTTGTGTTAGATAATTGTGCAGGAGAGGGGGAAGATGCAGAGAGTCTGGCAGAACACAGAGAAGATAGAAGAGAGAAAATAGCCAGAAAGGCTGTGCTTTTGTTTTATATATATATTACAATATATTACAGGAAAAAATAATATATTTCTATAATGGCTACTTCCCCACCTCACTCCACCCCCAGTGCTGGAAATTCATCCTAGGGTCCTATGCACGATAAATAGTCTACCACTGAGCTACAATCCCAGCCTGTTTTAGTGCTTTAAGGTGAAAGGTGACAGACTAGAGAGTGCCACACAGGAGCATCAACTTGGTGGTAATTGAAAAATCTGGCTAGAGAGTCAAAACGAGTGCTTCCTGGGTGACGTGACTCGTATAAAGGCCTTTCTGTATGTGCAATATTTAATTAAAAAAATTACAAGCGCTTCCCTGTCAGCGTTGCTAAGAGACGCAGTATCATTCATTACCAGCCTGGGGGCTGAGGTCGGGATGGTGTGAGCTGAACCTTCTTCCTGTTACTTCCCAAGCCCATGACCTTGGGCAATCTACTAACCCAGTGACCTTATCTGAAAACGGTAATAATGAGGAGTGTGTCTAGTTTACCGTGAGGATTAAGTGATTAGTAGGGTGACTAACTCCTCCAAAATCCCCTGGCATGCTGGCTGGCTGGCATTATTAGAAACAAAAAATAAAAATAAAAAAATAAAAAATAAAAACCACCACCAACAAAAAATGAAACAGGCTCTCTGCACCGGGGCCTGACTTGGGCATGTGTACGTCCAGACTTCTCCCTGTGTTTTCAATTGCAAATCCATAAAGCAAACATTTATTAACAATGTTTTCTTAGGTGAAAGTATCAACCATCAAATTCTGCTCTTTCATGTGTAATTCTAGGTACACATCTTAAGAATAAGTCAAAAAACAACAACAACAACAAAAAAAAAAAAAAAAAAAAAAAAAAAA
>JAPYYD010006045.1:0-11511 GCA_028551405.1 Uromys caudimaculatus
GGGGGAGGGGATACGGGGTTTCCAAAGAGGAGACCCAGAAAAGGGGAAACATCGGAAATGTAAATAAAGTATCAAAAATAAAAATTAAAAAAAAAAAGAAAGAAAGAAAAGAAGGGAACATTGTCGTAAGTTAAGCAGTAGGACCAAGGTTCTTTGAAAATAAGCAGTGAGTCACAGTGACTTTATCACATGTAAGAAATGTTTATATTTAGAAGAAATGTGCCATAATACTTAGTGGGTATAACAAATGTCACTGAAGCTTCTGTGTTCAGAAGTCAGTGCAATATAAAAGCGCATCCGTGGGAGTTATCTGGAGTATGTTCTGTAAAGCAGACTATGGTAGGTAAAGTTACTCAGTCTCTGCAGACAAAAGCAGCCTGCCAATGATCCACACAGTTCAAGAATGAAACTGTAAAACTGGGCATTGGCTGAAACACATTTTCTAGCTTGCCCCACAGACTTGTGATTTAGACCGAAAAACAAAATGGTTCTCAACTGCATTTATTAAGCTGTGTTATGAGAAACCTCTCTGAGTGTCTGTTCACTTCCATAGTTTGTTGGAAATATTTTGCAATGACTACTCAATATCCTTAGTCAATTAAACGATCCTGTGTATACTCTCCTCCACAATATCATATAGCTTTGCAACAGTGAAAAACATGATGCCGGAAGACCTCAGTGCAAATGCTAGCTTATCGGTTACCAGCTGACTTAACCGAAATGGCTTAAATTAATTCAATATTTAAGATAAATTCCTAAAGGCTATGATGAGCAAAATTGAGTTATAAAATAGGAAAAGGGAAACCCTGGTTGTGAGAAATAGAAGAAATAGATGCTCTGGTTCTGCTGCAACTCTGTTGGTTAGAGAAGTGACATAAAATTTTTCCCTTTGTATAGACACAGTAGAGGAAGTTTTCTCAGCTTCTGCTTTGGATGTAATGTTCAGACATGTCAGCATTTCCATAATATCTAATAAGGTCAATGAAGAAAGGCAGACAAGGGCCCAGTCCATGCTCAACTCTTTGCTGGTTTCCTAGGTGACCTCATTATGCCTCAGTGCACGAATTCAGCCTCCAAGTGCTCTCCTGATGATACTTCTGACACAAGCACTTCAGGAACAGCTCAGTGCTGATGAGTAGCTACACAGCAAGCTATGTCAGGCTTCCAGCCATCTGATTAGATAGCATAAGTGAGTCATATTTCATAAGCAATAGGAAGGCCAAGTATTCTGTAGCCACAGAAAATAAACTAATCATTCAGATGCCAGCTGTTCCATAAAGCCACGGGGGGGGGGGGGGCAGGCACCGACAGCAAATGCTGCTAGCCTTCAGGTCAGAGTCAACTATAGATTTGTGAAGCCTTACCTAGGACAGAACATCAACATTCATATAACTCAGTCAGACATCCAAATACTCTGTGACCTGACCAGCTCAATGGTCTGAGGTCTGACTATATGTTATATTTTCCTAGGATGACTTCCAGTTTGGTGTGCTTTGTTTTAAAATAAATTAAAAAAATAAACTAAAACAAAATAAACATCCTTGAGTCACAAACTAGCTCTCTGTTGCTTCCAATGTTAGCCCTAATTCATTCACTTAAGACCTTTGATTTTTTTTTCTTAGCTAGATCTCAAGGATTCCATTATTCAACAAGTGACAAAATGTTGAGTCATTTCCCATAAATATCTCAGTGTCATACAATAGAGGAAATGCAGCGTTCTAGTGCAGTACAGAGCACAGCAGATTCCAGTCTCACCTAACATACAGCTAGCTTCCAGTTATTACATGCGTTCTCCACAAGGACCTGGCCTTAATTACACCTAAATGCCCCTTTGCAATCATTTTACTTCTGTCAGATTCCACTTTCCTCCTCTCCCCTCATAGGCTACTAAAAGTCTATTAACATCCTTCTGAACTCTGACCTACTCATCTCACTCCTGTGGTCTTAGCTAAAGGTACCATCATCAGGATCTTCAGAGAAAATAGATTGCATTCCCACCTCACCAAATTAACATCTATGCTAGCATATAGTACCAAACTACCCAAGTAGAATCACGTGCATTAGAGAACTCACCCAGTCAAATCTCGCATAATAAAACATAAGCAATCAAAAAGGCACAGAGAAAAGCCTAGAACAACCTACGTGGCTTCTCATATCCTACCATTCCATATTCAACAGGTACCACCTTCCTGAAGAATAGATGAGATCTCTGAGTGAGATTTACAAGGCTCCTTATACATTTGGGAAGGTTAGTTGTAATACCAAAGCTTTATACTCATAAGTAGTAGTAGGAATTACATGATATTTTCGCATTTTACAAATGTGTAGGTTCTAGGTGATCATATCATAATTCTAAGGCAGAGTCGATCTGTAGTAGACATTTCAGAGATGGAGACTCCCTTTCTAGCAAATACCACTGGTCTATTTACCTGCATGGTCAGTGATGACACTTACAGAGATATTAGATGGAGTCACCTCTCATTTTTTTTCTCTCAGAAGCCTAGCCCTGGTACTCAGGGCAGAAATGGACTAACCCCCCCCCCCTTAAAACCTCTTCCGCACTGCATCCATGCTGTCCTAATTTGATTTCTGTTGATGTGAGAAAATATTCTGACAACAGAAACTTTTGGAGAAGGTTTATTTTAGCTTCTATTTCCAGGTCATTGCCCTTCAAATAAGGAAATAAGAACAGGAACTCAAGGCAGAAACCTGAGCCAGAGACTCTGGAAGAATGCTGCTTACTGGCCCATGCTGGCTCATGCTTTGAAACATCTTTGATACATCCACTCTTTGATACATCCCAGGCCCATCTGCCTAGAGGTGGTCTTGTCCACAGTAGGAAAGCTGGGCCTTCCTACATGAAATAGCAATTTAAAGATGCTCACAAATGTGCCCACAGGGCAGTATGATTGAGACAATTCTTCAATTAAGGTTCCCAAATCCTGACTCTAGGATTTGTCAAACTTACAATAAGAACTCTCCAGCACACATGCATATCTTCATTATTATTTTAGAGGGATAAACCCTGTTTTATACTAATAAGTACACTAGACTTAATTTTCTTAGCCATTCTTTTTACCTCACCCTCTAAAAAGTTGTTTTTTCTTCATTTCTTTGTGTGTCTTCTTTTGCTGTACTCTCTGATACAACTTTAATGTACACACCAGCATCTTCTCTATCCCCTCACTCTCAGCTTCCATTTCTACTGTAGCCTTTTACTCAGTGTTTAGGATTGAGTCTAAACTTTTATACATGCTAGAAAAGTGTTCTGTCACTGACATACATCCCCAGCCCAAGACCTTTTCTTCACCATGTAAACACATTTATTGTCTCTCTTTAGAAAATGTGTTCCTTAGTTATTATCCTAAAGATATTAATATCTCCTTTGTCTTCAATTTTACAAGTAAAATCCAAGGTACATAGTCCTAAATGTGACTGTTCACTACTAATGTGGAATATTTTGGCATTCTGTGAGCTGTATAAGGCATTTTCAGCTGCTCATTAACTATAACCACCTGCATGTTTCATAAGTGCTTGAAAGTTCAAACTCCATAACTAAAAATTGTACCGATTTCTATCTTCTAGTTTTCCCAAATTGTAGTGAGTCAAGCGCACACACCTGGCTGTGCAAATCAACAGTCATGTAAAATACTCTTTTACCCATTGAGCATGACATCCGCTCAGCCGAAAGCAGTATCTTTTCTATCTCCAAGATAACTCTCAAATCTGTTTTCCTTTCAGACACAATAAGCTTGCTTGCATTGAATCATTTATCATGTGAGTCCAGTAACTCAACACCCCAAAAAAGTTGTACCACGTATTTTCTAGTCATCATAAGAAATAGCTCCAAATCCTGAACTCAAGGGCTACTGAATATAACATTCTAGTATGCTGGTTCAGAAACCTTGAGGTGGAGAAAATGAAAGAGTAAATAGTAAAGTTATTTGTCCTGACATTGTGAGTGCAGTACAGCTTCTTTTCATCTGTCCATTTTGTCTTTGTCATTGCTACTGTTGTAGCTTTTGTTTTTGTCTTTCTGTCAAGGTTTGCCCAAGGCGATAGCCTTCTTGATCTTTGGTTCCTCTGCTAAAACTTTTAAGCAATATTTGGAAGTAAATATCAGGATTGTTAAATTCCAAATATATAATTTAGGTGGTACAACTTTGAATTTCTCCAGTAGAGGCAAAATTATAATTTCTCATGAAATAAACCATGTTAAAATCTAGTTTTTAGAAATCTCTAACAATGCTTAAGCGATTAGAAATGTACCACTTCCAGTTATGGTTTTGCCTGTAAATAGGGGAATGTTTATAATAAGTACGCATTATGCATGCATCATATGATAAATGTACAGAAACATTAAATTTATAGGAGAAACATGCAGCTGGAAACTCATCATGAGTTGGTTGATGCCACAATTTTGTTGCAGAAATTCTTTTTTTTTTTTTTTTTTTGGTTTTTTCGAGACAGGGTTTCTCTGTGTAGCCCTGGCTGTCCTGGAACTCACTCTGTAGACCAGGCTGGCCTCAAACTCAGAAATCCACCTGCCTCTGCCTCCCAAGTGCTGGGATTAAAGGCGTGCGCCACCTCTGCCCAGCGCTGCAGAAATTCTTTGACTAGACAGCCTCAATTTGCGCTTTTATGCTCCTCATTTGATACAATGAGGCTCACTCACATTACCAAAGCCAACACCACTTAAATTATGAATACAGAAAGAAAAGGGAAAGAAATAAACAAAAATGTTTTCTTTCATGTGATAGGGGCTGTATCCATTTAAACATATTTTTCAAGCTAGAAATATATGAGAACATATTCATAAAGCCACTGGATTCAATCCACAGCACCACAAAAGTAAACACAATAAAACTATAAAAAAATATTATACACATTAATCACATATACACAGCATCAGCCAAGCACCTGCATTAGTATTTGATTATCCACTGGACACTATTTACTAGTCAAAGTGACACATAAAATAACTCTCACAACCATATGACAAGTATTTCTGATACTTTTTTCTGAGCGTAATCAGGATGACTCATGTAAGAGCTACAATAAAACCTAACAAATGGAAAAACATTTTAAAAAGAGCTTCTTGAGTTGAGAGTGGGTGATTATTTTTAAATTTTCATTCATATGGCATTGATGAAGGAAACACATTTCACAGTCCCAGAAACGTGCTTACTTATGCCAATTCAATTATGAGAAGTTGACATCACAAAGAATTCTTATGATCTTGGAATAATACCTTGAGATGTAAGTCATAATCACACAGATGGAAATTGAAGTCATACTATTAATCACCAAAAAGTGAATGTAGAGACATAAAAAAAGAGACACAAGAACTGGTCCTTTGGATTCTCTAGGACTTGTGGACTCTGAGATGATTTTTAAAAAATCAAAACAGCTTAAGTATCACCCACCAGTATTATAGCAGGAAAACATTCAAGAAGCAGATGAAACATAAATTAGGGAGCACATCAAATGCAAAATGTTTTACGGATTAAATAAAGATACTGGGCAAAGTAAGAGGAGCATGGCACTAATTATTAAATATGAGAGTCATTTAGTCATTGTGGATGACCTTTACATGCAATTTTACTTGAACAGTGAGTTTGAAAGCCTGATGGGAAAAGAGAACAGGCAAGGGGGAACCGAATATCATTGGTTGTGTCAAGTTTTACTGACAAGGTAAACTGATAAATGGTGTCATAACTGGAAGATAAAACATTGCTTGTATAAGAAGAATAAAAATAAGCATGTGTCCCCCCTCTCTCTCTCCCTCTCCCTCTCCCTCTCCCTCTCCCTCTCCCTTTCCCTCTCTCTCTCCATGCAGCTTTTCTCTCTTTCTCTCCTCTTTCCTCATGGCGATTTCCCTGGCCTCTGTCTTTGTGACCAGAGAACTCACCCAAGAGTAGCTTCTTAATAAACATGCATTTAATATTGAAAAAAAGCATATGTGAAAGCTAATGAGTGATCTTAAAATATAATAGGAAAATGATGACGAAAACAATGGAGAACTTAACATTTTCTGTCTGTAAAAAGGCAAAAGAAAGATAGGATGGAGTATATGCAGATGGGTTAGCTTTGATAGGAGCAGAAATATATTGGTAATAGAAAACAATGTACAACTCTGTGGAGACAGACAATGCATCAATGTGTAAATTTGAAAGTTCTTAGGAAAATGCTGGCCAAACAGAGTCTTATAGGATAAATAGGACCACATGAGTCATAAATATTTAATGGTAATAACCATAAAAGAAAACAATACTTTCACTCCAGGCACAATGACAGACTTTGTTCTCCTTTTCACTCTAAGTACAACGATAAACATTATTCAGCAGGAAACAGCTAAGGGAGAACTCAAATTGGCAGAAAGCAGAAGCTGAAGTGCTCAGAGATACAAAAACCAGAGAGAGAGCCAAATGGCACGGCATTTGACAACCACTCCTCAATCCATAAAGTTTATTCTGGAAACTGCTTGCCAGTTTTCAGCCTAGCATGAGAGGACAAACAGGTAGGTTTCTTTCTTCTTTCATCCGCTGAACATCAAAGATGTCCCACCATGAAGCCCAGGGAAGCTTCTCTACAGAGGGACTTGAATGATAACAGGAGTCAAAAGGAGCACTCTCGGCCCCTCCTGCCATTTTGACCTTACTTATACACAGACATCGGCAACACTAAGAGAAGGAATCCTGTAATAATAACACTTTATTCAGAAGTCCCTTGTTGCCAGGGATTTGAGACTTGGGTTTTTCCTCGTAAAATAATATGTGACTACAAAATCCAAATATTTGATCAAAAACACATAGTGTCCTATGTAATGAACAATTTTATGACTCCATGTTTCAAAATTAGCACATTGAATTTTTAAGTATATAAAAAAATAGCATATCATGACCAAATAAGGATTTTTAAGGATATGAAGTGTTGGTTAGCCATGTGAAAATCTTGGGATTAGAGAGATGTCCCAGGGTTAGGAATGTCTGCTGCTCTTCAGAGGACCTGAGTTTGGCTTTAGCAGCCACATCAAGCTGCATACACCTACCTGTATTCCGAGATATCTGATACCCACTTGTTCTCTCAGGGGACACTCATACACAGAGACACTCCAAAACATAAAACAAATCTTTAATATTTGAAAGCTAACCAAAAAGCCTTACCACATTAGCACATCATAAATGAAAAACTTGTATCATCTCACTAGATTCATAAAGCATATTTACCAAAATTCCTACTGAGAAAACTGTAACTAGAAACAAGCAACTAGAAATAGAAAGTAGCTTTCTAAATCAGAAAAACATGCCTTCAATAGAAAACCTAGAATAAGCCTCTAAGCTAATAGTAAAATTAAGAACAATTTCCCACAAAATCAGTAATAAGGTAAGGATGTTGCTTTATGCCATTTTTACTAGATCTACCTAGTGCATTTTTAAATTATTTTTTAGATTAAAATATAATAACATCATTTACCTCTTTTTTCCCTTCAAGGCCTCCCTTATGTCTCTCCTTGTTCTGCTTCAAATTCATGGCCCCTTTTTTCATTAATTATTTACATACAGATAAATATATATTTCTAAATGAACAGTCACAACCTGCTTGTCTGCATATTAGATGTTTTCATGGATGATCATCTAGTATTGGACAACCAGCTGGTGTGCTCTTTTCTGTGGAAGACTACTTCCTCTGCTCTCAGCATTCCTTAGTTCCCTGTCCTTTGTCTAGGGTTGATGCCTCCTGAATGAGATCTCCCTTATTAGCAGGTTTATTGAGATATTTCTTGTTCCTCTCTTGCTTAGGTAGTCATATTGGCGAGACTCTATGGGTATACATGCTGCCATTTCTAGGAGATACAACCTCACAGCAAACATCCTATTCTACTGCCTCACACAACCTTTTCATCCCCTCTTCTGAAACAGCCCATGAACCTTAAGTGTAGGCATTTTATTTAGGTTGTATCATTTGGGGCTAGGCTCTATAACCACATTTTGGTTGGTTGTCCTTTTCTGTAGTGGTATCAGTCTTTTACAAAGAGGAGGTTTCTTGATGATGGCTAAGGACTATACTTTTCTATGAGTACAAAGAAAAATATTTACAACGTCCTTGAAAATTGTGCTGGTTTAGTAAAGTAGGGGTTACCTGTTCAGGACTTCACTAGCCCTGGGTAATTAGCTACGAGTACCAGATAAGATTTCCTTCTTGTTGAGCAGATCTTAAGGACAAATAGGTAACTGTTGGTCCCTGCCAATGTATGCATATCACTACTTCACACTCAGTCTGTCCTGTCATTTTCATCATTAATTTAGTTCATAGATGACAAAGTTGGGCAGGACAGTTGGTTTGTTTGCCTTATTTGGGAGCATCATGGCTATGAAAGCTAGTCTGAAGGGAGGAAGTTTTCAGATCATTTTCAGTCCAGGGGTCTCTGGATCCTGTGTCTGAATTTTATTCTGTCATTACAATTGGAACTTACCTTCCAGCTCTAGGATCAACCAAGGGCAATAGCAACAGCTGGTATGTTTACAGAACCTCTTGAACAGCTGAAAAGAAGGTTTTTCATGCCTGGTGTTGGGGGTCTTTAATAAATGGTTGTTTGGCTCTTAGGGGTCCATCATCAACCCAGATGAAAATTTCCATTTACTCACATGTGTCATAGAACATTTAAGTTGTATAGTTAATGGTATGATTCCTTATGATATTTTCAGACATATATACTGTTATTTTACCCTCCTCATATCTCATTTTATATATTTTTCTCTCCCACCCCACTGAGATTCCCTCCTTTAGTCTAAAGACCACTTGAAACCTACTATTCCAAACTCTGCCCCCAAAAATAGTCATTCATACTGTCGTAGTTTCTGAAGTTATCCCAGGTTATATACTCATAGCTGAAGATTTCAATCTGGGTGCCTCAGTTAAAAGAAAACGTGTGACATTTGGCTCTCTGGGTCTGAGTTACATCATTAATTATGATCTTTTCTAGTTCTATCCATTTAACTGCAGATTTCATAATTTCATTTGTCTTTACAGCTGAAGAGTATTCCAACGTGTATATGAACCATATCTTCACTGTCCATTCATTAGCTGAAGATCATTTAGGATATTTTCATTTCCTTACTCTTGTGAATCAAGTACCAATGAATAAGGCTGAGTATATTCATGTGGAGTATGAAGCTGAGTCCTTTGGGCATATGCAAAAGAATGTTGTGCCTGCGTAATACCTTAGATTTGTTTTGAGCTTCCTGAGACTTATCCACACTGATTTCCACAGTAGCTGTATAGGAAAATAACGTTTATCTCAGAAGGAGTCAATGGAAAGAGAATAAAAGATAGGATGAATCATAACCAGAGGGAAAAACACCATGTAATTTTATATGTGTAAATAAAACTTGAGGCATTTAAAGATGATGACATATTCAAAGAAGAAACTGTCATTTCTCCTGCAGAGAGAGAGAGAGAGAGAGAGAGAGAGAGAGAGAGAGAGAGAGAGAGAGAGACGAGAGAGACATTAAGAATAAACAATCATTGTCCATGGATGTACTATAAAAATTAATGTATATTTTAAGTAATAATGACAACCATAAATTCACTTCATTTTAAAGTAGTTATTTTACATGCTATAGATTTGAATAAACAGAACATAAGAGACTTTACATTGTGACTGCTTTTATTTATTGTTCAACCTGCGTGCTCAGTCTTTTGGGAATCCTTTTACTTTAATCTACTCATAAGAGTTCTTCCAGATAGCATCTCATTTTCTAAAGAATGAATTTCTAGAATCCAGTTAAATTGTTAGTTTAAGTTAACACCTGACTATTGCTCAGGAAGTGGGGTTCTTTAACTCTATTTTAATGGTACCTTCTATTTTGAAGGTGGATATCTGATCATCCTTGGTCCCAGACACATCTTCAGGAACAGAATCTGTTCCTTCAGGCTTTTTATCACCTGTCAAAGTAATAGACGCTAATTCTTTCTCTGAGATGTCTGCTACCTGGGACAATCTATGTTCTTTTAGTAGACCCTGATCTACAGGGGTTTGTTTTGAAGGTGGAAGTGGATCTTCAACAGGCATCTTTTCCACAGGAAACTCTTGCATATGAACTACATCTGTTTCTAAAGGCTGTTCAACAACAGGAGACTCTTCTACAGGGGTCTCAGGTGGTGGAGGCTGAACATCAACAGACACCCTTTTAGGGCTCTCTTCAATTGATACCACTTGGGCTTCCACAGTGGCTTCTTCTGGAAGAGCCCCCTCAGATAAAGGACCCCTAACTTCAGCTGCAGCTGCTTCTTCTTCTGGTACCACTTTGGGAAAGCCCTCATCAGCTGGTAGAGGCTGATCTTCAACTGGTGCTACGTCTGTAGGAGTCTCTTCAGTCTGTAGAATCTGAATTTCTGCAGGAACCTCCTCTATAGGAGCTAATGACAAAGGATGAACTGCAGAAGCCTCTTCTGAAGTATCTGCCTCAGCTGTTGGAAGCTGACATTCAATGGGGTTTTCTTCTATTGGAGCACCCTCAAATGATGAAGGGTGGACTTCAACAGTGTCCTCTCTTGCAGGGTATTCTTCAGCTGGAAGAGCCTGAAATTCAGCTGGAACCCCTACCACAATGTCCTCCTCAGCTGGCAGAGGTTGCATTTCAACGAATAAATCATCTAGAAGGATCTCCTCAGCTTGTGGAATCACAACTTCTTCTAGAGGAAGATTTTCTAAAAGAGCCTTCTCAAGGGATAAAGGCTGAACTTCCACATAAGCTTCTTCATCAGGGACATCACCTGATAAAGATATGACCTTAGCTTGTAGAAGCTCAACTTCTGTGGGGAATTCTTCTGCAGGGCTCTCTTCAGTTAGTGGAGGTAAACCTTCTGCAGGGTCCTTCTCAGCTGGTAGAGGTGAAACTTCTGCAGAGGCAGGACCCTTTTCAGTTGGTGGAGGTAGAACTTCTGCAAGGTCCTCCTCAGTTGCTAGAGATGGAACTTCTGCAGGGCCCTCCTCAGTTATTGGAGGTTGAACTTCTATAGTGCCCTTCTCAGCTGGTGGAGGTGGAACTTCTACAGGGGCCTCTTCAGTTGCTGGAGGGGGAACCTCTACAGCACCCTCCTCTGCTGGGACAGATGGGACTTCTGCAGGGGCTTCCTCAGCTGGTGGAGGTGGGACTTCTGCAGGCCCCTCCTCAGCTGGTGGAGGTGGGACTTCTGCAGGTGACTCCTCAGTTGGTGGAGGTGGAACATCTGCAGGGATCTCCTTAGTTGGTGGAGGTAGAACTTCTGCAGGGCCTTCTGCAGTTGCTGGAGATTGAACTTCTGCAGGGCCCTCTGCAGTTGCTGCAGGTGGAAGATTTGTAGGGGCCTCCTCAGTTGCTGGAGGTGGAATTTCTTCAGGTCCTGCCTCAGTTGGTGGAGATGGAACTTCCGCAGGGCCTTCCTCAACTGATGTAGGTGGTGCTTCTGCAGGGCCCTCCTCAGCTGGTGAAGGTGGTACTTCTATAGGGGCCTCCTCAGCTGGTG
>JAPYYD010006046.1:0-11510 GCA_028551405.1 Uromys caudimaculatus
GGGGAATCATCGGAAATGTAAATAAAATATCAAAAAATAAATAAAAAAAAAAAAGTCAGCAATGTAAAAAAAAAAAAAAAAAAAAGACTGGCTGCAAAACAGTAGCAGCAATACTGCTGCCACTCTTAGTCAGAGATGAGCATGAAATTTTCACATTGCAATGGCTTAAAACATGGTGAACAACACTGCTGTACAGGTATGTGGTCAGTTTCAGTTAAGATTCATGAAACATGGAAGGAACTGAAGAGATGGCTCAGCAGTTAAGAGCATTTCCTGCTCTGGCATGTGACCAGGGTTTGGTTCCCAGCGCCCACATCAGGAAAGCTCCCAACAGTCCGTAACTACAGTTCCAGGGAACCCAACACCTTGTGACTTCTTTGGGCACAGCACATTCACAGTGCACACATGAACAAGCAGACAGGCGTGCGCGCGCGCGCACACACACACACACACACACACACACACACAAAACTTTTTAAAAATATAAAACTTTTACAGATTGTTAAACTTGTCAGAAAGTTAACATTTTCCCCTCATTATTTGTTTCTTAAGCATGAAAACAGGACATATCTCTGGCTGAATGGAGGCAGAGAGACCCAGCAGCAAACTGCACACCTTTTGATTTATTCACCAGCTCCATCTATGAACTGAATGATCTAAACTCCCCAAGAACACAGCAAAAATCTGAGAGGCTTAAAATGATGTCCTCCCCAAAAATATATATATATATAATTATTATAAACTAATTATTTGATCTGGAGAGATGGCATAGTGGTTAAGAACACTAACTGCTCTTCCAGAGGTCCTGAGTTCAATTCCCAGGACCCACATGGTGGCTCACAACCATCTGTAATGGAATCTGATTCCCTCTTCTGGTGTGGCTAAAGACAGAGCATTTTTTTTTTCAAAAATAAAGATTTAAGCATCAAAACAAATATTTCACCTGATTGGGCAGGGCCTCACTCACTGGAGCACAGAATGTGAGACAACAGTTACCACAATCTAATCTTCAATTTACATTTAAAAAAATCAAAACTGAGATAAGCAGACATCTGGTACAAACTTTTCCTTCTGGGTAAAGCTGTGGGTGGAGCCCAGGGCTGGAGCTAAACTAATGTCCTGCACTAAATCCACCAGAACCTTGGGTATTGACACTTTTTTTTTAAAGATTTATTTATTTATTTTATTTTATGAGTACTGTCACTGTCTTCAGACACACCAGAAGAGGGCATCGGATCCCATTTCAGATGGTTGTGAGCTACCATGTGGTTGCTGGGAATTGAACTCAGGACCTCTGGAAGAGCAGCCAGTGCTCTTAACCACTGAGCCATCTCGCCAGCCCAAAGTGTTGACACTTTTAATAAATGATTTTCATAATAAAGTTTTTAATGAAAGATATAATTAGTCTAGTGGTTTTTAAGAACATTATGGATACAAGCAGGTACTCATAACACTAGTACATTTTTCTTTCTCTGATGTTCTCTAAAAAGCACAAGATTCTTAATGCTTCCAAAAATTTAATTATTACAATATTATATGAGAAAATAGCAAAGACTTCTGTAAACATTTCGTTATTTCATTGTCTATAAAACAGAGATAAATCAAACTTTAGTCTATCTATATAGATTTTTAAAGGATCTGTGAAACCACTTAGTGTACACCATTTAACAGTTCTCTGAAAAAGAGAATCATTAGTGCATGAGGAACCTTAGCCCTTTCCCCATCAGAGGCCTTTACTATCACCTGATCCTTTACTCAGAGGCATAGGGGGTTGGCAATTTAGGTCAGTGGTAGAGTCCTTGCTTAGCAACCACAAGTCCCTGGGCTCCATCCCAGCACTGAAGAGTCAGAAGAGACCAGAAGCCAAGGGCACAGAAGCATACCTATGAGACATCAGGAACCCTGGAACTGTGACTTTCCCCCACCCTGAAGGAACTGTACACACCTTGAATAGCCACTCCCTGGGGTGATAAAGAAGCCAGCTTCCTCTAGCACACGCATTTCCGTGTTGTGATTTGTTTTTCGGCAGCTCACAGAAGCTCTTCCAGCCTTTACTTCTTACTTCTTGTCTGATAACATCCAGTGTCTGCAGCTCTCCATCCCTTGTTGTTTTCTGAGCTGCAGTAGATGCTACAACTGCCATCATGAAGTCACTAACAATTCTGGCCAGGACATCTAAGGAGACATTTTCTCCAACATATGCAGTCTTGGTTAACTGATGTAGATACCACATGCCAGGCCATCTAGACACCATTAGGCCTTCTCATTCCTCTGTGTGTTTATCATCCGCTCCCTTCTGCTCTTGAAGAACATGCAACTCTTATGGACAGGCCTATGGAATGTGACTAGAGATATCATGAGGCTTAAAGAATCCTAGTGTCCGGAGGAAGGGCAATAGGTGAGAGCAAGCAGAGACATGAAGGCTCTCTGAGGCTTTGTTCTGTGCACACATTACACACACTGCAGAAGTCTCAGTCTGATAGCCACAGATAAGTAATGACTGACACAGCAGCAGTGTGACCTTGAGCAACTTCTGCTTCTTCTCCTATAAAGAGAAAATACTATACCCACCCCTTGGGCTGTTATGAAGAGCAAAGGAGTTCATGCATGCTGAGTGCTTGGACAGGTGCCTGGCTCAAAACAGTTACAGATCTGAAGGGGAGAAGACTCATCCAGTTGTATAGCATGAATACAATCAATCTGGTTTTGCTTGTATTCTTGTTTTATATAGCCTCATTACTGCCTTTTTGTCTTCCTCTACAATTCACTTTTTTATTTATTATTGCCTTTAAATGTTATGATAAAGTGTGAGAACAGCAGGAATATAAGTTCTTTTTTAAAAATGAGTTTTTATTTACTAACAAATATGGGTTCCTTGTGGCCTATAAGATGGCTCAGTTGGTAAAGACACTGGTCACCAAGCATGACAGTCTGAGTTCAATCATTAAGAGCCACACAGTGGAAAGAAATAACACTTGTTCTCTCAGGAGTTATACTATGACCACATGCACACTCCTGCACATACAATAAATACACGTAATAAGAAATAAAGGACAAATCAAAACTCAAAGGCATAAAGGCTCATAAGGCAAATTCAACAATTAACAAATGAAATGGCAGACAATACTCTCCTATATTAAAAGTCATACGTTTAAAAAATGTGACTTTTTTAGGCAAAAACAATTTAATAGGAAATACAGATCACAAGCATTGTTAAACTCTTTCAAACAAGTTTGATGTGACTAGCAGAGATTAGCTCTCCAAATGTCTATACCGAGTTGAGGGACATACATAGCCAATTTTATTACAAGAGTTATTAAGGACCTCTGAGGCGACAGGGATTAAGAGATGAGTAGTGAGGATGAGGCCCCTAACTACAGTGGATGCAGGCTGAGGCAGAGCAGTGGGAGCTCAGTAGAGTCCCTCAGACCTCCGCACAGGGGCTGCCCTCTCTGAGAAGGATGCTCTCAGCATCTGGCCTACAGAGGCTACCCAGTCATCTTGAAACAGCACTTATCAGACTATTGGAGCTCAGAATCGCTTTCTGGTTTTAAAACTTGACAATGTCAGCAAGCTCTGACTCCTGTAAGTGGAATTAATGTTTACCTAATTAAAATATTAAAATTGCATTTCTTTTAAAAGAATAGCCAACTTAATGCTAATGTTTAAATATAATATTTTATGACACACTCATTAGTAAAAGCAGAAATGTTTTGCATTTTTGCAAATCTCTTTAACACTTAGCTTAGTAGAAGATACCTGGATTCTCTCATTTAGCCTCTGCATCAGCTCGGTTGAGATTAGAGATCAAGTAGACACTAGAAAACTCTGCTGCCCAATCCTTAAGAAGATGAGAGGAGAAAGAATGTCCTTGGGTGGGGTTTGATCAAGCAGGCAATTTCAGGGCTATTTCTGTTTCTGGCTCCAAGTGTGCTAGGGGTCTAACTTTCCTCATAAGGGGGTCAGGTCTTACATTCCCCACTTCTTCTAGTGGTTAGTTCTAATCTTAGAACTATATTTCTGTATCGTCGTAGACCTGTTTGTGGTGTTCCCCCAGAGCCTGGTATTGCTGTCTTAACATTAGAATCTGTACTGCACTTACTCGTTCCCTGACAAAAGCTATTAATCTATTTGCTAAACAGGGTCCAATAGTGAGCAAAAGGAATAAAATCAGCAGGGGTCCTGCTAAGGCAGAAAACAAAGTTCGAACCACCCCTGTCCAGCCTCCCGTTCTTTCTTACGTCTTTCTAGCCTTTCTCTAAGCTTGCTCATGGAGTCCCTAATGGCTCCTGAGTGATCAACATAAAAGCAACATTCTTCTTTTAAGGCTGCACATAATCCTCCTTCTTTTAGGAATAGCAAATCTAACCCTCTCCTGTTTTGTAGAACTACTTCTGACAGGGAGGTCAAGAATTCTTCTAAGTTACTGACAGACTTTTCTAAAGCTTGAAGGTCCTCGTTCATGGCGGCCTGAAGTTCACTCAATCCTTTTTCTAACTGTAGTGGTCCAGTGACTAGGGCTGCAGTCCCTGTTCCTACTCCGGCCGTTACCCCCAGCCCCAGCATGACTGCTAGGGTTAGAGATACAGGTTCCCTTTTAAACCGAGTAGGTTGAGAGTCATATTCATCAACGACCACTCCTCCAGGATGGTAATAGACTTGGGGAACAAGCTGAACCATAATACAGAAATCTTTAGACTGGTTGGAAACTGAAGTAGCGACACAAGGGGTTAATCTAGTACTGCATGTCCACCATTTGTTATATCCTGGCAAGCGGTTTAAAATATAGGGGCCAAAAAGTCAACAATAGGAGAACAGTTAAGGTCTTAACAAGGTAAATATGAGAGCTGTTAACTAAGATGTGAAACCAAGACTTGAACCAGCCCTGACTCTGTTTCCTCTCTCTCTCTTCCATTTGGCCAATCCTACTTACTCTCACCTTGGCAATTGAATCTTTAACAACCCCAGAATGGTCTATACAAAAGCAACACTCTTCAGCTAATGTAGCACATAGCCCTCCTTGCTGGAGGAAAAGTCTCCTTAAGATGACTGATGGTTTTTTCTTTGTAAGACCAAAGCTGAGGTCTTGGTGACTGCCCCAGCCACCCCAATCACAACAGAAGGGAGACAGTGAGTGCTGTCTAAAGGTACTACAAACAGTCATGATAACCTTGGCCTGGCCCCAGGGCCAGAGGCACAATGTTTCAGGAACTAGAAATGTTTGTGCAACTGACTCGTGACTAACTTAGAACATTCTATACTTCCCCATAACGCAAATTCCTTCTGTTCCCCACCCCTTTGTGGTTTTTTCCTTTAAATACCCCTGACTTCAGCTGCTCGGGGTCGGACTCCTCTGCCCCTGCGTGGGTTATGAGCACGACCCCAGTGCACTGGCCCCCAATAAACCTCATGTGATTGCAGAAAAAAAAAAAAAAAAAAAAAAGAAGATGAGAGGAAAACTTACAGCACAAAGTTTTCACTGCAGGATCTAGCAGAACTTCAAAAGCTCCCGAGGGACCTAAGACACACCAGGGCCAACATAACTCATTTTGGTTTTCTTCACAGCACTCATTATGGTATCTAGATTTAATGCATTATTAACCTCACATACTGCAGAAGAACTCCACAAAGCCCAGGTCCTGTCTGTTATCACTGTTGTGGACAGTGTCAGCAAAGACACTAACTAATGCCACCTCCCAGGACATGATTGTTTGTAGCTAACACAGTTCTCACCTGTTTTATCTAAAACTCTTCCACAACTGGTACTAAGAATTCAGCATTCCATTGAAAAGGAACTGCCCAAAACATCTCAAGCTTTGTCCCTGGCCCTCCTGTTACAGAATTTCCTGAAATACTTCAGCTCAGGAAATCAAATGGAACCCTGGATATACAACCCAGAAGAGAAAGTTTAGAGGTCCCATAGCTCAAGTGGGAAGTGAGGTATATGCCAGCCAAATTCAACTGGAGCCTCTTTCTAAGCATTGGGTACCAGGCCTTTACTTCTGTTTATCCTGCCCCTCTGTGAGCACTAAATATGCATTACCTGGTATGTTCTACAAGATTCTCTCACTGGCTCAGTCTCACTGGCTAGGTTCATTCAAAGCACATGACCGGTCTGACAGACCTGAGACACAGCACAGTGGGGCCCTCCCAGAGATTATTAGCACCAGTGCATGCTATTCTCCTGCTCTTTACCCATTTCCACCACAAGAAAGCTTAAGTAAATGAAGTGTCTCTTTGCAATTCTGTTCCCAATGAAGCCTTTCACACAGATTCTAACCCTTTGCTAGGGGAATTCAAGCTTGATTCCTAGCAAATACACACACAAACACACACACACACACATGCATGCACATACATACACACACAAAAAAAACACACACTCACACATGTACACACACTTATACACAAACACATGCACATACTTACACACAAACATACATGTACACAAACATACAGACTCACACATGTACACACTCATACACAAATACACACACATATTTACATGCACACACTCATACACATACTCACACACAAATACACATGTACACAACACACACAGATACACATGCACACAGATATTCACACATACACAAGCACACATGCAAATATACACTCATACACAAGCAGACACATACACATATACCGACACATACACGTACATAAACACACTCACACAGTGCTCACACACAAACACACATGCACATACTCACACACACACATGTATTCACACCACAGGATACACATGCACACATACACACACACTCAGATGTACCCTCAGTGGAGGCTGCTAATTCTAGAACATCAGTCTTTCTCAACTGCCTCAAGAGAAAGTGGTTATTCTGTGAGACTAATGAGTTAATAAGAATGGGGTAACATGAAAAAAAGATTATATTTCTCAAATTTGTATTCTATTATAAATATAACACAAATGAATCAAAATTCAACATTTTTGTATGTGGCAACTAGCTGGCCCTGGAGATAATGGTAATTTCCTTTGTCTGTTCTAATCCAGGCACACATCGTAACAGCACAGCATGGAGAAATGGAGAAGGCTCTCAGCAGAAGCAGCTTACCAGCATGGGGTATAAAGCATCAGGTTTTAATGGAATACTGGGACTTGATGCTTATGCTTTAAATTAAGCTCTGAGCTTTTGTCATTGTTATTTGTTTTGCTTGCTTAGGCTTTTTATTTTTTATTTTTTTATATTTATTTGTTCTTCTCTCATATATTACATCCACAGTTTCCCCTCCCTCCACTCCTCCCGGTCTCCCTCATCTCCCCTCTCCCTGAGATCCGCCCCTCCTGTTGCCCTCAGAAAAGAGCAGGCCGTCCAGGAATATCAACCAAACATGGCATGACATGTTACAGTAAGCTAAGCACAAGCACTCTTATGAAGGCTGAATGAGGCAACGCAGTAGGGGGAAAAGGGTCCCAAGAGCAGATGACAGAATCAAAAATACCCCACTCCCACTGTTTGCTTGGGCTTTGAGGCACTATCTCACTACACATGTATATAGCCCAGGCTGGCCGTGAATTCTTAGTTGTCTGCCTGCCGCAGCCTTCTGAGTGCTAGGACGCCAAGCTATGTAGTACTGTGCCCAGCTGCATGAAGGATTTTAAACAAGCAGGCAAAGGGAGTGGTATCTGATTGTGAGAGCCAACTTCATCCAGGATAATATCCTTTTGCTTATCTCCTCCTACCCTAGTGGTAATAATGTTAAGTCAATAATGACACAAGTGTAACTTGAGCCAAGAGAACTAGGGCTTTTAGACAGCATATCCTGTTTGAGTTAATTTGGTTTCTGTTCCCTAACAATTAAAAAAAAAAAAACAAAAAACCAACACTGTGCTCTTCCTCTGTTACTGAACATATAAATTATAAGAGATGAAGGTAAGTGAAACTTACATCTTTAACAACAAGGGAACATATCAAAGACACTGATTAAAATGACCATGGTGCTGGATATGGAAGAGAGCATTAGCATCTCCAAGCTTACTATATCCCCAAAAGGAGCTACCACTGAATCTCATATATCCATGTCAGTCTAGTAACTCAGAGAAGAAATCATGAAAGCACACTGTGGTTCCTTATATAAATTTTCTTAAATGAAAATCTCAGACAATCAAAACTAGACTTTAGCCAGGCAGTGGTAGCGCAAGCCTTTAATCCCAGCACTTGAGAGGCAGAGGCAGGAAGATTTCTGAGTTCGAGGCCAGCCTGGTCTACAAAGTGAGTTCCAGGACAGCCAGGGCTACACAGAGAAACCCTGTCTCGAAACAAAAATACAAAACTAACTTTAAGTTTGTATTTCAGCAGTACTAAAACTAACTGAGCCTTCTAAACATTATGTCATTGTAAGTTAATATCAAACACTCAGCCCATCTATGTTTCACTAACTCAATATACTCAATGTATCATTCACAGAACTATTGCAGAAATATAATTAATTCTGCTTTCACACTTGACATATTTTCTCTAAACTATGACACTCTTGTCAGTAATGACATATGTAAGAGCTGTCAGTAATTAGTCAAAACAATTCCTTATAAATAAAACATTGTGGTTAAGAAATGCACCAGATTCTTCTTAGCCTATAATATGTTCTTATTTCTCTTTAATATCTACATTCAAACAATCAACTAGTGTGTAAAGAACTGTAAAGAGAAGCTAAGAACAAGGACACATACAGAATATATAGTTTACACCCCAGAAATGCTGGGCAGACAGGGGCCCAGAAAAAGCACACCATCCACTTGAGACACCAGCATGCCAAACACTGTCTCCAGCCAGTGCCTCAGGAACTAGTAACATTCTTAGATAAGGTCCAATCCTTAACAAAGGCCCAGTGTCATCTCATTATTTCTGCTTCTTTGCCAGTTTTAGACAGCATACACTTAAAAGCTTAATTTTAGAATGAACGTGGGACCGGCCAGGAAGAATCACCAGCCACATGGAAAAGTGATAATTAATGTTACTTCATTTAATCCAATGAAATCTTCAACTTACCACTTTCACTTGAAAATCTTTCCTACTGAATTCTAAACTTAGGGGTTAAATAAAAACACATCAATGAAAATCAATTTTAACCAAAAAAAGTTACTATAAAAACGTAGTAAAATTAACATTACAACATAAAAACACAAGATAATTCTCAAAATGACCTTTCTACATTGATTTCTAGAATTTCAAGCTTTAAGTCAACAACCTCTCTTGTCAAAGAAAACAACACAGCTGGGACAAGCCCGGGGCAACCCCTAACACGCAAGGCATAAAACCTTAACAACCAAAATCTGCGTGAAACGTCTGAGGCAAATAAGCCAGAAATACTGCTAAGAGAAAAAAAGATGAACATATATGCTCAAATAAGATTAGGAGAGATGGAGCTGGAGAGATGGCTCAGGGGTTAAGAGTACTGGCTGCTCTTCCAGAGGACCTAGGTTCAATTCCCAGCACCCACATGGCAGCTCACTATCTGTTATTCCAGTTCCAGGGTCCAACACCCTCACACAGACATACATATAGGCAAAACACCACTGCATATAAAATAAAAATAAATAAATTATTAAAAGAAAAAGATTGGGAGAGATAATTATATTTGACTCTTCTAGCCAAAGACAAGAGCTTTAAACAAATTAAGGACAATTTAAATGAATTGCCTTTATAGTTGAAACATGCCCCATTTTCTATATGGTCATAGCGTTTGTTTTTAGATTATCTCAGAGTTTAGCACAAGAATCAGAAACCTTGTTATTATATTTTAAGATTTAATATAAATATAAACATACAGCACTCACCTCTTACTTTAGCCCAAAGTCAAATTACACAATAACAACCCCTAGGCTCACTGTGACTTACAAAATGAGAGGCTTTTTACTGCACATGCTGAGAAGCTGTCTTCAGAGAAGCTTCACTACATACCATGAATACAACTGGCCCACCACCTATTTTCAGCCAGTCATTAGTAACACGGAGTTCTGATCACTAGCAACCTGCAAGACAATCCTGTTATGATGTTGGCCTTTAGGACCACAAGGAGAAGTACTGGAAGTCTACAGTATCTCATGTGTCTGAATCACGATGTTTGGTAGGTTAGATGAAATCAGCTCATTTTTCCCTTATGGCAGCAATTCTCAATCTATAGGTCATGACCACTTTGGGTGTCACATATCAGATTCTTATACTATGATTCATAGCATTATCAAAATTACAGTTATGAAGTAGCAATGAAATAATGTTATGGTTGGGGATCATCACAACATGAGGAACTGGATTAAAGGGTCGCAGCATTAGGAAGTCAAGAACCATCGCCTTGCGGTGTCTTCAACATACAGTGAGTGTGTCTAGGGGTACAACCCATTGTAAGGTGATGAACCTCTACAGCGTTGAAAAAGCAAAGAGGAAACTCAGAATAAGAGAATATTAGCAAGATCAATATGAGACAAAAGAGGAGCTAGCACGCAAACAACTCTATACCACTTACTTAATAACAATACAAACCCAGCTACCATCATTAATCATCAGACAAGTTCAAATAGCAACCACAATGAAACACCACTTCTTGATAAGATAGAAGTGCAGCCAAGAATGTGGGCAGCCATGAGTAGAGCTGTACAATTACAACTACTAGCACTCGGGTTCCTGCTCGCAGTCCTAAATGTTTAGCAAACAGGACTGAAACCCACCACCATGGCACTGGAAGTCAGCCAATTTCTAAGAATATACCCAGGTAGAGAAAATCATTCACAAATAATGATCACACAGCACACCATAACCTACAGACAGTCCCTTTGCATTGCTTCTATGGCACTCACCGACAAGACCTGATATTCTCAAAAAAGCATCTTAAAGGGTCCATCCACTCTGCGGGAACATATGTGACATTTGGGAAGTTATATGCCCAATAAGAATTTTGCCCTAGGACCGGGCAGTGGTGGCGCACGCCTTTAATCCCAGCACTTGGGAGGCAGAGGCAGGCGGATTTCTGAGTTCGAGGCCAGCCTGGTCTACAGAATGAGTTCCAGGACAGCCAGGGCCACACAGAGAAATCCTGTCTCGAAAAACCAAAAAAAAAAAAAAGAATTTTGCCCTAGATGATATGATCGTATACTTAAGTGACCCGAAAAACTCCACCAGAGAACTGCTGCAGCTGATAAACAACTTCAGCAAAGTGGCCGGATATAAAATTAACTCAAACAATCGGTAGCCTTCCTATACTCGAAGGATAAACAGGCTGAGAAAGAAATTAGGGAAATGACATCCTTCACAATGATCACAAACAATATAAAGTATCTTGGTGTGACTCTAACCAAACAAGTCAAAGATCTGTATGACAAGGACTTCAAGTCTCTGAAGAAAGAAATCGAAGAAGACCTCAGAAGATGGAAAGATCTCCCGTGCTCATGGATTGGCAGGATTAATATAGTAAAAATGGCCATCCTGCCAAAGGCAATCTACAGATTCAGTGCAATCCCCATCAAAATTCCAACTCAATTCTTCATAGACTTA
>JAPYYD010006048.1:0-11506 GCA_028551405.1 Uromys caudimaculatus
TTTGCCATCTTGTTAACTCTGATGTTAGCTGATCTTACTTTCTGGCTATGGCTTTTCTCACCTGCAGGCCTCTGTATCAATCCTCCTTGAAGACTAGCTCTCTCTGAGAGGTGTTTTTTCCACGCTCCTGGGTGAGTAACTTTCTCCTGGAGCTCCTTGACTATGGAACCCTGGTGGCCCAGGCAGACGTCTCCTGCCGCAGCCACTGCTCTTGGGATCCAGGGGGTTTCTATGCCCGCCTACCTCAGTCCCTGTGTCTCGCAGGTTTGGGGCAGTTCCTGGTGAGCTGTGGAGCTTGTCTTGGGCCCACTCCCGACTTTTCTAAGCTCCTGGGAGGGTATCCCTCTCCCGGCGCTAATCGACTATGGAGCCCTGTGGCCCAAGCTGAGGTCCCCGGCTGCCTGATGGAGGCCGGAAGTTCCTGTCCCTCAGTCTCTGTGGCCCGCGGAAACCGGGTGGAATCGGTGAGCACTGGGGCTCGTTTTGCCCCCATTCGGGGCTTTTCCACGCTCCTGGGAGAGTAACCTTCTCCCAGCGGGCGCTGCTTGACTATGGAACCCTGGTGGCCCAGGCAGGTGTCTCTATTTATTTATTTTATGAGTACACTATAGCTGTATAGGACCTCTGGAAGAACAGACAGTGCTCTTAACCGCTAAGCCATCTCTCCAGCCCCATAACTACACAATGTTATTTCCTCTACGGTGCTATGTCCTGTTCCATGCCACCATTGGTCTTCCCTTGTGTGTTACCTGCAGGCTTCCTAAGCCCCTCTATCTTGGGCTCGTCCTCTGATAACCATCTTCTGCATGACTGTGTCTCTCCTAAGGAGGGGGCCTGTAGTTTTCATTTCTGTGCCTACCGACAATTGACTAAGTAAAAGAGCCCTCGATGACCTCTTCCTCACTAGCTTTTTAAGATGAGAAGCATGCTGGCGCACTTCGAGCACGGACTGTAAACTCTGACAATCTTGAACTTGAGTCCAAGATGGGCTAATTACTATCTAGAATTTAGAAAATACAATAAAATTTGAACACACCTTCCCACCCCACATGTGCACTTTCTTGTATTTGATGTAGAACTAATAAGGCCCAGCTCTCAGAGAGGTCTGCGGGATTCAGAGATCATGTGTATTAAGTGATAAAAGCAGTGTTGGTCACCCCTTGAATGCATCACCAACTGTAATTGATTCTTGCTCGGGTACTGACATCCACTAAGATGGGATTGGTAAATGAGGTCTCCGCTTGCTCTCCTTTGGAGGACAACTATCGTTGTCCAATTCCAAATCACTTAATTAAATGCATTTGCCCAAAACTTGGCAAGTATATTGATAATAGTGAAATGATCCAGTTGTATTTTGAAACTCAATGGCCTTGGGGAAACTTTAAAATGTCACTAATATTTTTCCAGGCTGGTGATGACAACATATGCATCAGCAAGTATTCTGGGAGCCTCTGCTTTGCTGGTGCAGAGAAGCTGAGGGACAGACACAAGGACACAGACAGAAGAAGCACTGGAGAATATTCACCAAGGCCACTTGGCCACTCCCTCCTCTGAGCTCCCACAGCGAGAGCGCATGCGTTAACTATGCTTATCGGGCAGCGCAGAATAGACACACTGGGTGATGAAAGAGAAAGAGAATGAGAGGTTGAGAAGGGGGGAGGGTGTGGGTGGATCTGGAGGGAGCTGGGTAAGAGTTGGGTTGTAAATATGATTAAAATATGCTGTATAAAATTCTCAAAGAATTAACAAAAACTAAAATATTAAACTAGCTTGGTGCTGGTGGTACAAGCCTTTAATCTTAGCTCTCAGCAGGGAGGCAAAGGCAGACAGAGCTCTGAGTTCAAGGACAGTCCGGTCTACAGAGGGAGTTCCAAGATAGCCAGGGCTACACAGAGAAACCCCGTCTCAATTTTGATCGTGTTATCTGATATTTGCCCTGTGTCAATTTTTCTAAAAAAAAAAAAAAAAAAAAAAAAAGGTTGCATTATAACTCTTTAGCCTTCTCACTAACCCCTCCGAAGTAGATATTGTTATCCACAGATGGAAAACTGCAGCATAGACAGATTTCATGGCTTCCCAAGACCACACGACTAATAAATGGTACAGCCAGCGGGCACACTCCTACGATCGTGCCCCGTTCCCTCTGCCTACAGCTGCCAGTTCCGGTCAGGGCTATAGACACGGATAATGATGACAGTATTAATAGCAGGTGGCAAACTCCTCATAGGCAGATGAACCTTAATAAAGACTTTCAGATGTCCTAAGCTTTGGAAGATAATGAGCCTCCGTCCCCACACATCACTGACGTTGGAGATTATAGTATTCAGTGGAAATGCACCACAAATTTTTCATGTGCGGTGAATTAAAAGAGCTCGTGGCTGGACGTCATAATTGCAAAGCACCAGAGTCTAACCACACTGAAACTCTGGTCATGTTCTTCCTTATTCCTGCCTGGCTGGAGCCCTAAGTGTAGGTTTGAGCAGCTTGTAGACAGCAAGGTTCATTCCCCTAAGTGCCCAATTATAGAGAGTCCAGATAAAAATGCAAGGTGCTAATTATATGTGAATTTTAGATAAACAATGAATAATTGTTTAGCATGTTCTATTTAACTAGGCTTAGTGAATTTATAGCAGATAATTGTGACAACTTCATCCTTTAGATATTAGCGGAATTCAGGAGAGGATGGTGAGTGTGGCTCAGAACAGAAAAGGGGGCTGTCACAGGCAAGACCGAAGCTGAGCCTACTCAAAATGAGAGCATAAAATACAATGGACAGGCACTGCCACCCCTCATCCCAGTGAGATGACCCTAACTGAAAGTGGACAACCCTGACTCTGATCACCAAGGTGTTTGACATGAGATGCCCTCCCACTATGCCCCATACACACACACTTTGTGGCTCTGGTGGGTGGTCCCAAGCCTTTGTCTTTATTCATTTCCTGTTTCACCCCACTTCTCTCTTGTAGGCCACACCCCCTCTCACCTTACTAATGCTCACCTTCAAGACCCAGCATCAGTTTGCCCTCTGAGGGACGAACATCCCAGCCAACAGTTGTCTCTTCCTTATATGAAGTAAGTTCCCTGAATAGTCTCTAAATATAGTCTACTGGTATTGCATAGATGGTAAATGCTATAAACAACAGCTATTGTTAGGGCCAATGTGTCTTTCTTACCAGCTAAACAGTAGGCTCATTGAAAGTGAGGATATGTATTTTTTCCTTTGTTTACACCCCCCAAAATAACTCATCTTGGAAATAAGTAGATACTAAGTATCCAGAAAACACATCACTGAACCTGCTTGTTTCAAGCTCACAAGAAACCATCAAAATGGTTTCCCTCTTGGAACAGAAGCCATGCTGTCTCAAAGATTTCTTTAAAATGTGGTCTGTTGCCCTGGCTCTAAGGAACACATTGGTTTACTCCAGGGGAGATGCAGTAATGGATGGAAGATGTGTTTCTGCTGAGCTAGGGGTTATCATGTTCTCTGCATCCAGGCACCAGATTGATGGGATATGCTTCTATGATTTATAATACACTAATCTCACTGAAGAGTGAAGCACAATTAATCTTAGAATCTTGCAGCTTACACTTAACTACTGTAGAACCTTCCCAGCGTACTCCACCTGCATAGCAAGCACCTCGCCTCCCCCAGACACCCAAACTGGGCAGTGATGACAGTCACCCTTTTCTGTAAGGCAACAGAAGGCTTTGGCAAAGCACTCTTTAGACTTTACATAATATTTCTAGAGCATGAGATTTTTACGGTAGGCGTGTGAAGTCACAGTCACAACACCACAACTACACAATAAAACGAACATCTGGCCAATTAAATCTTCAACATCCTTTCTTGAGCTGGATGTTGTTGAAAGTCAAGAAACAAGATTCTCCACCAGAGAAGGCTTACATTTCAAGGTCTGTGAGTCAGTACCCTTTGTTTATTCTTTCTGTTCTAGCAATCTTGGTTTTCTGAGTTCTAAGCTTCCACCAAATTAAAAGAAGAGCCTTAATAGGCAAACACAGTATCCTCTACAAGAAGAGCACAGAACAAAAATCTACTTTCAAGATAAGAGAGAAATGGTATATGTAACTCAAACATTCTCTGCTATTTTAATGGAATAGCCACAGTTTAGTGTAATACAGTCAGAGTAATTCTCTGAAAATTCACACGGTTGGGTCTTTAAGAGTGCTAGAGGGCACAGATAGTGTTTAGTGTATGTGAGGATTGCATTTCAAAGTGACCCAGATGGAAAGCATGTGCAGTCTGGCATGGAGCTGACCAAAGTAATTCACGACAGTGCTCTGAAACTGCCAAGGTGGGATGCAGCTCTGCGCTTGTCTGACTCACAGACCTTGAAGTGTAAGCCTTCACTGTTAAGTAAGAAAGAGTCTTCTGAGGACTCAAGTCGTCTCAGTTCTTTGGTTTTTCATGTCAGGAAAAGACACAGGTAAATAACATTAGGGTTAGCTCAGGGGTTTTTGGTACAAACGTGCCTGCACATATCACTTTATATCTCCATTTTCTTCAAAAAAAATTACAGGAAAAGAAAAAAATGAAAGGAAAGATACACAAGTTCCATTTTCAGTGAAACAAGGAATGAAATACAATTTACAGCCCCTTCTCCCCTCCCCCCCCAAAAAAAATGTGCTTAGAAGTTGAGAAATGGCTGAAATCAGACAGAAACCTCCTGGGAAGAAAAGACTGGGGGAGACAGAGCCGTGAGGGACTGATGTTGGCAGATCTGAGTGCAGTGAGAAAATCTCCTGAATGTCAGGGTTCACCCAGAAGTCTGTAAGTTACACCCTTCTTACAACAAGAAACAGGGACCAGAACTCAGGGGTGGAGCTCCATGGATTCCCAAGAAACAAGGGAAGAAAGGGAAGAAGACTTCTCACAAAGAACGCCATGGGTGGACTTTATTCCTCTTTCTCTCTCTCTCTCTCTCTCTCTCTCTCTCTCTCTCTCTCTCTCTCTCTCCTCGTGTGTGTGTGTGTGTGTGTGTGTGTGTGTGTGTGTTTGTGTGTGTGAACAAGAAGGGAAGAGAACAATATGGACTGTGAGACATTCGACCAAAAAGATATAGTCAGAACTGACAAAGTCAGTAAGTTAATGAAAGTGAGCTTTTAAAAAGTACACTAGCATAGCATATATATACATATATCGTATATCATATATATATAACAATATACATACATATACCATATATATATGGTATATGGTTTAAAAGTGAAAACATCTGAAGAAATTTACCAATAAATGAAGCATAATTATAAAAAAAACTATTTCTGTGAGGAAAAACATTCTACATATACACGTCACCATGAACTTTTACATCAACAGTAAGAGAACTGGAGAGATGACTCTGCAATCAAGAGCACTGGCTGTTCTTCCAGAGGACTGGGCCTAACTGCCAGCTCCCACATAGAGACCCCAACCTTCTGTAATTTCATTCCCGGGGTCCAACGCTCTGCCCCTTCTGGTCTCCTCAGGCACTGCAGGCATGTGGTGCACAGATATATATATGAAGGCAAAACACCCAAACTTAATAAAATAAAGTTGTTGGGGTTTTTAAATATTTATTTATTTTATGTATGTGAGTACAATGTAGCTCTCTTCAGTCACACCAGAAGAGTGCATTGGATGGTTGTAAGCCACCATGTGGTTGCTGGGAATTGAACTCAGAACCTCTGGAAGAGCAGTCAGTGCTCTTAACTGATAGGCCATCTCTCCAGCCCGAAACTAAAGTTTTTAAAATCAGTAATAAAACAACAGTGTCTTCAACCGAAAACCATAAAATACAAATGCCTTAATTCAAGGAGGTTGCAACAAAAAATAAAAAAGAAATGAACTATGAGCGACTAGACAAACTCTAGAAACCAGAAAATAGTTGACAAAATGCAAAACACAAAGCAATGAAGGCAGTATTGGATGGTATGTACTGCAGACAGCGTGTGGTAGGAAGGGCAGGAAGAACACAAGGAACAGAGGCAAGGAAACAACCAATGCAATTAAATAAAGATACAATTAAAGTGAAAAAAGATACAATTAATGGAGATTAGAAAGAAGACGAAAGCTTCACTAGTCAAAGTTGCAACTAATCATGCAACACAACCTGATTAGAGAATGAACTGAAAGCAGAAAACTGAGCTTTCTCTTTTTTCAGAGGTAGAAGAGAAGACCAGCTGGCAGTGATGGGACACCCTTGTTATCCTAACACTGGGGACACTGAAGCAAAGGGATTATCACAAGTTCAAGGCCACCCTGGTGACATAGTGACTCTCTGTCAGTGAAGAAGGGGGGAGGAGGATGAAGAAGAGGGAGGGGAGGAGGGGAGGAGGGAAGGGAGAGGGAGGGCGTGGGGGACAATGACAACAATGATGACCCACTTATAAAAACAGATCATTTTTATTTATTGCCTATGGAGCTGGCTCAGCAGTCAGGAGCACCAGCTCTATGAGGGTGACACAAGCTAGTATATATTAAATCCTTAAGAGTAAGGCCACAGGAAAGTCCATGGTCTACAAATCTCTGCCAACATCAGAAACAAAACACAACCCTCAACTATAATCCCTGGTTTCCTAATAGCTGTGGGGGGGTGTGTGTAGTGTGTGTGTGTATTCTGTGTATATGTATGTGTATATAGTGTGTATGGTGGTGTGTGTGTGTGTGTGTGTGTGTGTGTGTGTGTGTGTGTGTTCTATGTGTATGTATGTGTATATAGTGTGTATTGTAGTATGTGTGTGTGTATAGTATATGTGTGTGTGTAGTGTGTGTGTTCTGTGTGTATGTATGCGTATATAGTGTGTATGGTGGTCTGTGTGTGTGTATGTGTGTTCTGTGTGTATGTATGTGTATATAGTGTGTATGGTGGGGTGTGTGTGTGTGTGTGTGTGTGTGTGTGTGTGTGTGTGTGTGTATACATGTGCTCAAGCACTGTTTAACCAGCTTAAAGGGTCCCCAGATAATAGTTTTCTAGTGTGTGTATGAGGATGTTTCCAGAACAAGGCAGCATCTGGATCAGCAAACTAACAGAAGAAGGCCTTCCTCCCCAATGTGGTAGACATCATCCAGTCCACCAGGGGCTGCACAGCTCAAAGGAGAGGGAGGGCGGAGAATCCCGTCTTCTCCTACCTGGGTCCCAGGCGTCCCCACCTGTGACTATGCAGATTCCCAGGCTTTGGGCCTCCAACTAGCCTCTCTGGTTCTCCAGGGTGCAGAGAGAACAGTGGGAGTCTTCTCAGCCTCCCTCGCTATGTGAACGCTAAGTGAGCCCCACCACATCTCTAGCTACCCTGCTGACTCTCCTCAGGACAGCCTTTAAGCACCAAGGAAAAGTCACTCATTTCAAAAGTTCGGATCAACCCAATGTAGTCAAACTATTTTATTTTTTCATACAAATTTATAGCATACTTTCCATATATTATAAGTCAGTAATTTTAACAAGTAATTGATTAAAACCCCACTGAGATACTTCATATTCTTTTTCCTTTCCCATTCAGTCTTTTAAATTCTGTAAATTAACAGCTTACCCAATTCATGCTGACCATATGTCAGGTTTTCTCAGCCAAACATGGTATCAGAAGATTCTTGACTACAGTTGAATTTTATTCAATAGAAATAGACAATAGATGGACTGGAGAGATGGCTCAGCAATTAAGAGCACTGACTGCTCTTCTGAAGGTCCTGAGTTCAAATCCCTGCAACCACCTGGTGACTCACAACCATCTGTAATGGGATCTGATGCACTCTTCTGGGGTGTCTGAAGACAGCTACAGTGAGCGGGGCCGGAGAGAGAAGAAAAAGTGTCCGAAGACAGCTACAGTGTACTTACATATAATAAATAAATAAATCCTAAAAAAGGGCCACTTAAGAAGCATTTACCTAGACTTGGGGTAGGGGCATAGCTGCTCTGCCTAAGTGGTCCAGGGAGCCCCTTTATTTTCTGCCTCCCTGGTGTCTCCATGGGACTTTGGTAATTTGATTGTATGAAATCAACAAGGACAAAGCACCAGGACAGAGCACTGCCTGGATCTGTAAAAGAAGTTAAAGAAAGGAGTCAAAATGAATGTGAAGGTCAGAGCTAGGGTCTAGCAAAAAGGTTAGAGGGTGAAACCAAAATACTGAGACTGAATGCAGATCCAGCGCGGAGTCGTGATGGCTGTCCCATTGCTAGGGATTAGGGTACCAGGGGGTGCTAAGACCTAAGCAGCCTGTTAGGAAGAATGTGGAACTGGATGGAACTCAGAGACTACAAGTAGCTCAGTAAACACCACTTCTGAGAGGCCGTGGACGTTTTAACCCACGGAGCCTGGAGTGGACGTAGTAAAGGGATGAGGTGGTAGTAATGGTCCCCGTGCACGTAACTGCGAGGGGAGATTTAAGTTCCTGCATGTTTTTTAGGTCTCCGGTGTTTCAAATAGATGGGAGGGGCAGCCAGAGATGAAGAACACAGTTTGGAGAAGACATGAGAAGCTCAGACTTTCAGCAGCCCCATATTTATGGAAGTGGGCAGGCTTTACCAACAGAGTCGTCTACCAACAGAATCCTGGTCACACTGTTTGCATTTCGTGATTCAGTTGTATTCTCAGGGGATCTGGGAGTGAGGCTGCTCAGCAAAAGCAGCAGCTTTCTCTTTAAACCATTTGAGATCAAAGCCCGTGGCACACATGCTCTCTGTATGACACTGCTAATGAAGAAGAAAGTCTCCCAACAGCTCAAAGAAAATGTAATGAAAATGAAAGATTTTGTCACTCGTCCAAGAAAGGCTCACTCTTCTACAGTCACATTTTCTGTGAGCCAGTGTGTCAAGGACAGGAAATGTCAGGGGTAATGACTGAATTGAGCACAGCCAGTCCAGCATGCTCGGTGAGCTGGCCATGCTAAGGACTGTGACCTTCAGACCCAAAATAATGGTCCCCTAAATTACACAGTTTGGCTGCTCATGCAGAGTTCCAAAGTCCTTTCTAGGGGAAGACTGGGGGTTCCTGGGACTAAGGATACTGAAAGCCAAGTTCTTGGGATCACAATAGGTATTTCAAGGATGTCCCAAGCTGGGTGTGGTGGCACACATGTAATCCCAGCACATAGGAGGCAGAGGCAGGAAGATTGCAAGTTTGAGACCAACATAGGTTATATACCAAGATGGTATCAAAAAGGAAAACAAAACTTGGGAGGCAGAAGCAGGTGGATTTCTGAGTTCGAGGCCAGCCTGGTCTACAGAGTGAGTTCCAGGACAGCCAGGGCTACACAGAGAAACCCTGTCTCGAAAAAAAACCAAAAACAAAAACAAAACAAAAAAGGAAAACAAAGTGCTACTATGAGCTCTGTCTTGTAACCCTTTATGTGGCAGTTTGAATGAAAATGGCCCCCATAGGCTCACAGGGAGTAGCACTATTAGGAGATGTGGCCTTGTTGGAGGAGGTGTGGCCATTTTGAAGGAAATGGAGTGGACATTGATATTTCAATGTTCAAGCCCAGTGGCTCTCTTGCTCTTCCTGCTGCCTGCCACCATGTTCCCTCCTCCCCCACCTGGCCCCTTATCATGACAATGGAATTGTCAAGGCAGCCCCAGTTAAATGTTTTCCTTATAGGAGGTTGCTGTGGTCATGGAGTCTCTTCGCAGCATTAGAAACCCTAACTAAGACCCCTTACAGGAGCTCCTTAAGCCAAGCTAGTTAAACGTCAACCTGATTTAACAGAAGGAAAAAACTGAGACCCTGAGTGAATCCATGATTTGCTCCAGTACACCACTAATTCTGTCTATAAGTGAAGAAAACCAGTCCCTAAAGGGGGAATATTTCCAGACATAACCAGGAAAGGCAAAGAACCTGAATTCAAGGGCACTAACACCATCTATCTCCATCTCTCTCCACCTGTATCTGTCTTAGTTAGGGTTTTACTGCTGTGAATAGACACCATGACCAACATCCAAGGACAACATTTAATTGGAGCTGGCTTACAGGTTCAGAGGTTCAGTCCATTATCATCAAGGCAGGAACAATGGCAGCATCCAGGCAGGCACCGTGCAGGAGGGGCTGAGAATTCTACAATCTTCATCTGAAGGCTGCTAGCAGAATTCCAGGCAGCTAGGATGAGGGTCGTTAAGCCCACGCCCACAGTGACGCACCTACTCCAACAAAGCCACACCTCCAAAGAGCACCACTTCCTGGGCCAAGCATATACAAACCATCACAGCACCTCTGCCTCTCTGTTCTCTGGACTATGGGCCTCACTGGCCTGAAGATCTTATCATTTTAGCCTGATATCTAGTGAAGAAAGAATGTCTTTTGCTAAGTCCATCTCACAGGGCTTGGAGACACTCAAGTCAACCAAGTGAGCAACAGCTCCAGCCGTGACCACAAAGAACTCAGTCTGACTGGCAGGCTTCAGCCCCTGCCATGTGCCATTTGTGTTTCTAGACAACATAACAAAAGCAGGTGCTAAGCAACCAAAAATAGCAGCCTCCACAGTCACTGTTAGGAAGGACACAGCCAACTGAGACCAAAGGTAAACCTTCCAGTTTGGCTCTCACCCATTATTATTGATTCAACAATCTCATTGCAGTCGATACCCAGTAGTGAACAAACACATACACCTGAGTGAGAAAGGAAGACAACACAGCATAAAGAAGTGTCATGATGGAGACCAGCAGGGCAAAGTGACAGACTATTGGACAGTGTTCCAGGTGGGATTATTTTGGAGAACACTCACTGGGGAGGAGTCAGAGAGAGCAAGGGCAACACTGCCCCAGACTCAGGGACAAGACCAAGCTTGCAGAGAGCCTGCAATGGAATGAGAGCAATCCAAAGTGAATCCACAGTGGCACAGGAAAAAGCAAACAGTCTGATCCTGGGTGAAGGCAGGACCAGCCCAGAAAGGAGTTGACAATTTGTTCTAAAACGTTACAAAGCCACTCGTAGGGCTTAAAGCCTCAGCGTCCTGTGAAATGATTTGGGTTTGTGAAGGTTTATATAGGAGGGACAACATGAAAGGGCCAGGAGTAGAAACACTGGATTAAGATGCCGTGATCAGGGTGACGGCCGGAAACCTCAGCTTGGGCCACAGAGCTCCACAGCTGATCAGCGCCTGGATCGCAAGAGCCAGGCGTGGGCCAAGGACACGCCCCACAGCTCACCAGGCACGCAGAAAAGCCCCTAGCGGGGGCAACGCATCCACAGAGCTCACTGACTCCGCCCGCTTTCCACGGGCCACAGAGACTGTCGGTCAGCAGCTTCCGGCGACTGCCGGAAACCTCAGCTTGGGCCACAGGGCTCCACAGCTAATCAGTGCCAGGACAAAGATCCCACTCAGATCGTAAGAGCCAGGAGTGGACCGGGGACGCGCCCCACAGCTCACCAGGTACTGCCCTGAACCCACAAGACACAGGGACGAGGTAGGCGGGCCTAGAAACCCCCCCGGATCCCAAAAGCGGGCGGCTGTGGCAGGAAACCTCTGCCCGGGACACTAGGATTCCATAGACAGGCAGCTCCGAGAGAAAATCCTCTCTCG
>JAPYYD010006049.1:0-11505 GCA_028551405.1 Uromys caudimaculatus
GGGTTGGAGAAAGGTCTGAAGGAGCGGAGGGAATTGGTAGCCCCATGGAGGGAGCAAGAGCGTCAATGGGCCTGACCCTCCCCCTGGTTGTCCTGGAGTTCAGACCACCACCCAAAGAATACACATCTATTGACCCATGGTTTGGACTACATATGTGGCAGAGGAATCACCTCGATGGCCATCAGGGAGAAAGGAGAGGACTTTGGGCCTGAGGGTGCTAGAGGCCCCAGTAAAGGGGATTGTCAAGGTGGGAATATGGGAATGGGTGGACAGGTAGGTGGGAAGATGAATTCCCTCACAGAGGCAGGGAGAGGGAGGGGATAGGGGGTTTCCAAAGAGGAGACCCAGAAAAGGGGAAACATTGGAAATGTAAATAAAGTATCAAAAAAAAAAAAAAAAAAAAAAGAAGCCAGAAGGATCTTGTCCCCAGCTGTCCCTTGGTTCCTGTGTCCTGATGGCTCTGCAAGCGTCCTTCTTAATCCAGGAATTCAAACAGAAGTGGTGGTCTTGTCTATGCTCAAAGGTGTGTTGGCTCTCCTGGGAGACCAGCTCTTTCCTGGCACTATTTGAGTATGGAGCCCTTTGTTACAGGATCAGCTTCCTGGATGCAGAAGGAAACTGGAAGGCCACTTTTCAGTCCCTGTGTCCTGAGGGTTCCGGGCAGGTCCCTCTGAGTAGAGGTGCTGATCTTGCCTCCACTCACAGGCTTGTCCACATACCTGGGAGGCTAGCTTTTTTCCAGCACTATTTGGCTATGGAGCCCTGTGGCACAGGCTCGGGTCCCCGACCACAGTTGGAAACTGGAAGGCTCGAGCGTTTTATTTTTTGGTCCAGTATAATTTGTATTTTATAAACTTCTTGTATGTTTTATAGTCATCTCTTTCTTTAGGTTGGGAATGTTTTCTTCTATGATGTTGTTAATATCAAAAGCCCAATATTTTCTGGACCTTGGAGCTGGTACTCTTCACCTTCTTCTACTGGTATTATTTGTATGTTAGGTCTTTTCATGGTATCCCAGATTTCATGGATGTTTTGTATCAAGAATTTTTTTAGATTTAACATTTTCTTTGACTGATATATCAATTTCTTTGATTGTATCTTCTATGTCTTACTTTTTCTCTTTCATCTCCTGTATTCTGCTGGTGATGCTCGCATCCATGCTTCCTGTTCTCTTCTTTATGTTTTCCATCTCCAGGATTTCCTCAGTTTGTGTTTTCTTTATTGCTTCTATTTCCACTATCAGGTCTCACACAGTTTTATTTATTTCCTTCACGTGTTTTATTGTATTTTCCTGTTTGACTTTGAGGGATTAGTTTGTTTCCTCTTTAATGGCCCCTATCTGTTTGATTGTATTTTCCTGTATTTCTTTAAGGCATTTATTAATTTCCTGTTTAAAGGCCTCTATCTTCTTTATAAGATAGGATTTAAGGTCATTTTCTTGTGTTTCAATTGTGTTAGAATGTGCAGGCCTTGCTATAGTGGGGCAGTTGTACTTTGAAGTTTTCATGTTGCCCTGACTCTTGTTGATTGTATCCCCTCAAGAGACTTTAGCCATCTAGATGTTTTTGACCCCTGGATGTTCTGGTTGTATTTAGTATTATGAGGGGTATGAACCTTGATGTTCCTGGTATGTCTTGCCTCTGATGGATATCTTTGGGCTTATAGTTCCAGACCTGCAGTTATGTATGATTCAGGATCCCCAGGTCCAATGAAGGTGGGAAGAGAGGTGGCAGGAGAATGAAGGTCTCCCTGGTATGGCGTGCTGCTCAGGGCAGCTTGGCTTGTCCCAGGGTGCTCAAAGAGCAGGGAAAATGGATTGGGAAGGGAAGTTTTCCTATATGATTCAGGAGTCTGATGGAGATGGAGGAGAGGCAGCAGGAGAATGGAGGTCTACCTTCCTGAAAATAATTTTAATACAATATATTCTGTCAAATTTTCTTCTTCCTCATTTCCCATACCCTCCCATCTAGCCCTCCCATCCATCTCCATACTTTCATTCTCTTACTCTTTATAAGACACACAGAAAATAAAAAAAAAAACCACACAGAAAACATAACAGAATTAAGAAATAAAAATTAAAACAGAAGAAACATGTACATATGCAAACAAACATGACAAAATTCTAAAATCTGAAACCATGATATACAAAGGACCAGAAATGTTTTAAAAATGTCAAAAGAATTATAAGACAAAAAGATCGATAAAAAATACCATTGAGTTTATTTTTTGTTAACCGTCTACTGTTGGACAATGGGGCAGCACTTAAATCAACATTATCTCCTTTGACTCAATATAATACTAAATAGCAAAATATTTCAAACTGTATTTATTTAACAAATAATGTTTAGTCTTGATCCCAGGCACATAATTTTAGATTATCTTCATTTGTATTATTTCATACAAATTGTACTCAATGGTGAGATTCATAAAGATATTTTCATTCAAGTATAGTATATACATTTTACTATTCATCCCTTTGTATTGTTTTGTTTTTCTGCATTCAACACTCTATTTTCCTGCCATATATTCATATATAAATAGTTTGTATAAATATGCAAAAGTCTAGAATCCACAAAATGGAACATGTGATATTTATCTTTCTGAATCTGAGTTATTTTGCTTAATATAGTTTGATCTCTAGTTGAATCTATTTCCTTATGATCTAATTTCATTCTTCTTTGTGGCTGAACAGAATTACGTTTTATATATGTACAACATTTTTTGTACATTTATCAGTTCATGGGTACCTAATCTTAGTCTATATCCTAGATCTTGTAAATAGTGTCGTAATAAATATGCATATGTGAGTATCTCTGTGGTATATAATTTAGAGTTCTGCATGTATATATTTAGTTGTAGCATAAATATTACATGTTAGTACTATTTCTAGTTTTTTGAATAATCACCATGCAAATTTTAATTTTCAAGAAACAAAACATAGTTTGCATCTGTGTCAAAGACAAAAAGAGAAACTCTGTTGAATATGATAATCCCTTTATACCATTATTTTTTTAACACTGTCATACTTCTATTATCTAATAGTTACTTTCAGTATTCAAAAGATTTGTTAGTTCCAAACCTATGTAATAACTCACAAATTTCCCAAGAGTATATAATTATAGATGCTGCCTTTGAAAGAGAAGTTACTCTTATTCAATAATTTATTATATCGTCTCAAGTGCTTATGATGGCACTTAACTTTTTTTCTTGTTATGGTTGTAAGTTCTTCCACAGTATCTTCTTTTTAAAAATTAACCTGTTTAACCTTCCACTGTATTTTCAAATTATTTTAAACTTTATTGTTATTTTAATGGATTCCTAACTAGACAAAATAAATGGAGGAAGGGTAAATTTTTTTTTAAAAGAAATTTGGCTGAAATATCCGAATTCTCCAGATACCATTGCTACTCCTGGCATTCAGTTGTGGACCAGGACTGACAGTTTAGAGTACCCTTAGACCTTCATATTTGGAATGAATTATATTACCAGATTTTGTGGTTTGCTAGCTTACAGGTAACAAGCAGACAAAGGACTCCTTGCCCTTCAAAATTGAGTGTTTGTTTTCATAATAACATAATACATAAACTATTTGTTCTATATCTAACTTACACAGTTATTAATCTAAAAACAGATCATCTGAAGAAGTAATTCTGAGAGCACTGAGAGCATTGTCAGCAGGACTATAAATATAGTACTGAGTGAAATTATGAAAATAGGCAAAGCTGTAGGAAAAAATGAACAAGAATTTAAAGTCTCTTGAAACTTCCCTAAAGGTATACAGGAGATTTTTTTTTCACAAAATCTGTGTAAGATCAGGTCGAATATGTCACATTTCAACAATGATTCATGTCTCCATCTTCCTACAAAACAAATCATCTTGATGTGAACTCCACTCTATTGTAAAAGAAAATTGGAATCCTTAAATTGTCAAACTCATTTAAAATTGCACTCTTTAGGGAAACTACCAATGGTTAGAGTATATGGACAATACAAATTTGACTTGATGGGTTAAAATAGAAGATACAAAGGTGGATGGGGAAGGTTAGTGAATCTAGAAGGTGTTGGAGATGGGAGGATAATATGGTCAAAAGACAATTATGCAATTATCAAAGAACTAATAATTAAAAGCATCAACAACAGCAAAACTGTCAATACTTAAGATGCTTTCCATCTAAGTTTAACACTGTAAAATCCTGAAGAATGTATTCAAAGTGATGATGATACTTCTTAAGAGTTCCCATTTATTTAATTAGCATTAATATACATAATACTGGGCTCCATTACATCATTTCACATGGGTATATAATCCATTTGGATCATGTTTTCTGCCATGACCTTGTCTTCTCCCTTGTTTCCTGCTGATCACCTCCCTCTTCCTGACTAGTGCTGTTCTACTCAGATGTTTTTTAAATGAGTTTTATCAGGTCTTTTACAGGAGTAAGGGTGAGGAATTACTCACAGGGGCATAGGCACTTATTAACAGTTATAACACTTAAAAAAAAATCTTCTCTCCCATCAACTGCCAACTGCCAGTTGACATCAGAGATCAGTGGAACTTCATGACTACCTACTTCCTCACTACTATTTACTGCTTGTGAGTCCTCAGAGAGCAGTTGGGAGTCTTATGAGACCTCCTCTTCCCAGAAAATAACTCTCTGTGTGACCCTGCCAGGTGGAGGCTATACAACTATCCCTCTTTTTTTGATGAAATGCTAATAGGTGTAATCTCATACACGTTTTATATATACAATGACATATACTGTGTCTAAATGCCAAGAAACTTTTTTAAAAATCCCCCAAGAGAGGGTAAAAAGAAGCTTGAATAGGAGTAAATTGGAAAGGGGAATACTGAGTATAGAAGTGCTTAAGTGCTGATGTGAATAACTATGTTGATTCGGGGACAGGAGTATGTCCTGAATGCAAATGAAGAAGCCATAATGAAAGCCAAGAAAGATAGATGACTGTAAAGTTAAGTGCATGTTGTTTTCATTAAGTACCAAAATTTACTTCCCAGTGCCCATTTCATTTGGCTCACAGCTGCCTGCAAATGTATCTCTAAGCCAGTGATTCTTAACCTTCCTAATTTTGTGACCCTGTAATACAGTTCCTCATGTTCTGGTGACTCTCAACCATAAAATTATTTTTTGTTGCAACTTCATGACTAATTTTGCTACTCATGAGTTGTAATGTACATATATGTGCTTTATGATGGTCTTAGGCAACTCATGCAGAAGGGTCAGGCAATCCCCAATGATCTCATGACCCACAGGGTAAGAACCACTTGTCTAAAGGATCTGATGCACTCTTTTGGCACATTTAGGCACCAGTACTCATGCATACATACCCCTATACTAACACTGACAATAATAATAATAATAATAATAATAATAATAATAATAATATATATATATATATATATATATATATATATATATATATATATATATATATATATATAAGCCCACAATGAAATCTACTAACTTGTAAGCTAATTAAAAGAGAAAATAAAATGAAATCAATTAAATGAGGTACCCAATATAGTACATAAAACTCTCAGAAGCCACTATTTTCATTTTTAAAGCAGAAATCTCATTACAAATCTAGCAGGACAAACATATTATGTTTCTAATTGTAACCTCCTAAGTTCCCTTGGAGAACACATGTTAGTTATACATTGTGAGAGTGAGATGCCAAATCTTTTAAGTTCAGATTCCATTTTAGAGAACCTGACCTAAGTTTGAACTCAGGTAAACTAACAAGCTGGTATCTAGCATTAGTTTCCAAGTTGCCCCTCAACAAAACCTGAGCCTAGCTCCAGTCTCTAGGCTAATCCCCAACAAGAGCAGTGTTTCCAGGTTATATCCTCAACAAGACCAGTGTCTCCAGATTTCCCCCAAAAAACCTATACCCCAGGTTATAAGCCCACCCCCTGCCTAACGACCACCATTACAGAGGGGAGCAGAAATTAAGTTTATGATATGACTCCCAGTACCAGCCAATTATGTTAAAGTCCACAGTAGCTTTCCAATTAGATGCTTGTACACATACACCCTGCTTGCTGCTTACTATAAAGCGTTGCCCCATAGACATTCAGGGCTCCCCCCCCCAAAACCATCCTGCATGACAGTGGTGCCTGGGGGGGGCGAGCTAGCTCGAATAGAATAAAGACCCTGTTACGAGTTGCATCAGATTGGCTCCTGTGTGTGGTTTTGGGGGCTCACCAACATTTCCCTGGCACAACAAGAGGAAACTCAAGAAATCAGAGTCTATAACATGACTAGTATACAATACAGTATATGAGGACTTTCCCCATGTCCTGAGGAAGTCCAAAAGGAAGTGAACTCCAAATTTTTTGCCAAAGTAGATGACTATATTTGAATAGAGAGAAAGTTTACTGTAACAATGAATGAATGTAAAAAATGAAACAGTTTTTAATAAATTAAAATTTTATTTTGACCATTAAATATGCACTCATGGCTTATGTTTATTGACATTTCCATGCTTGTACATAGAAGGTATTTTTATATAATGCTAAGAAATAGGAAGAAATGAAGATCAACTAAATATAATTTGAAAAGAAATTACATTTGTGATGGTTGGTATTAATGTTAACTTGCCTCAAATTTGAATCACCTAAGTAAGGAACTTCCCTTGAAGAGGAAATTGTCTTGATTGAATCAATTGATATGGGAAGACACCCCTCCCCCCACCAAATGTGCGCACCACTTTCTGGTAGCAGTTCAGAATGGAAAATGCAGGGAACAAGGGTGATTATTCATATTCTGTGTGTTTGGCTTTTCCATCTTGATCAATTAGGCATCATTCTTGCTCTTTATTCTTCATTCTTGATTTACCCTCTTACTGATTCTGTTGAATCAGTGTATTCAGGCCTTCACCATTAGCTAAGAACCAGCAGCAATCCTGGAGACTCTCAGGTTGCCTGCACCAGACTGAGGCTCTTGAGTCACCAAACTTCATGGAATGAGCAACTATGAGGTTGCTCTCCAGTATTAAGACAGTGTGCAAAGACTCCAGCTTTAGAGGTAGCAGGCCTCAAGGTCCAAACAATATTCTCTCTCTCTCTCTCTCTCTCTCTCTCTCTCTCTCTCTCTCTCTCTCTCTCTCTCTCTTTCTTTCTTCTCTCTTCTCCCTCCCTCTCTTTCTCTCCCTCTCCTTCCTCTCCCCTCTCTCTCCTTCCTCTCTCTTCTCTTCCTCCCTCTCTTTCTCTCCCTCTCTTTCCTCTCCCCTCTCTCTCTCCTTCCTCTCTCTTCTCTTCCTCCCTCTCTTTCTCTCCCTCTCCTTCCTCTCCCCCCTCTCTCTCCTTCCTCTCTCTTCTCTTCCTCCCTCTCTTTCTCTCCCTCTCCTTCCTCTCCCCTCTCTGTCTCTCTTTCCCTCCCTCCTCTCTCCTTTCTCCTTCCCTCTCTCTTCCCGTTCCCTCCTTCCCTCCTCTATCTGTCTCTGTCTGTCTCAGTCTGTCTCTGTCTCTCTGTCTCTCCCTGTATCTGTCTCTCTCTGTGTCTCTGTCTCTGTGTCTCTGTCTCTCTCTGTGGGGCTTATAGTTTCGAAACATTAAATTCCCATTATGAAAGAGAGTTCTAGGTAGCCGCATCTCTCCACCAGGATTCATAGAGAGTTAATGATTAGAAGGGAGGTCATAAGGTCACACACTCCTCTAATTTTATATAGATGTAGTTAATGGTTACTGAGGAAGGAATAGGTTTCACTTTTCAGTAGCATAATCACCAATATATTGTCCCTACTTTTGTTAGTTACTGCTTACCTAGAGTCCTGTAATTATTCCTAATTAACTCATTGTTTTGTCATAGTCAACTTGAGTTATATTGTTTCCATGCTCTCTCCTTGGTGACTTCTCAGGGATGAAATGAATGTTGGTTCACCTCCACAGGAAAAATATTCATAACAGCTGTCAATATATCCTACCATGTAATATATGGTAACATATTATTTTGACTTTCACATAAAAATATAGTTAATTAGAAATTGTAGAGCATAATGCAGAAATATGCCTGAGATTATTGCTTCCCAGATAGGCCTATAAGATACTGAGGTGGGTTTCATCTTTAATTCACTGTTTTAATGCCTTTAAAAGCTAATAGTTCATAATTATAGTAGACTATTGTAAGTTCAAATAAGTTACAACAGTTATAATAGATGCTGCCACTTTTTCTTTTTCTTTTTTGGTCAGAATATATAAATAATTTTCGTTTTTTTTCTGATACTTTATTTACATTTCCAATGTTTTCCCCTTTCCAGGTCTCCTCTTTGGAAAACCACTATCTCCTCCCCCCTCCCCCACCTCTGTGAGGGTATTCTCCCTCCCACCTACCCACCGACCCACTCCCGTATACCCACCATTGGCATTCCCCTTTACTGGGGCCTCTAACACCCTCAGGCCCAAGGACCTCTCCTCGCCCTGATGGTCAACAAGGCCCTCCTCTGCCACATATGTGGTCGGAGCCATGGGTCTTTCGATGTCTATACTTTAGTTGGTGGTCCAGGCTCCAGGAGCACTGGGGGGATGGGGTCAATTGGCACTGTTGCTACCTCCATGGGGCTGCAAGCTCCCTCAGTTCCTTCAGTCCCTTCTCCAACTCCTCCATCTGGGACCTAACTCTCAGACCAGCGGTTACTGTAAAGTGAAACTTGGGTATTCCAGGCTTTTGGGCTAACATCCACTTATCAGTGAGTACATACCTTGCTCGTTCTTCTGTGACTGAGTTACCTCGCTCAGGATGATATTTTCAAGTTCCATCCATTTGTCTGCGAATTTCATGAAGTCATTGCTTTTAATAGCTGAGTAGTAATCCATTGTGTAAATGCACCATATTTTCTGTATCCATTCCACTGCTGAGGGACATCTGGGTTGTTTCCAGCTTCTGGATATTATAAATATGGCTGCTATGAACATAGTAGAGCATATGTCTTTATTACATGTTGGAGCATCTTCTGGGTATATGCCCAGGAGTGGAATAACTGGGTCCTCAGGTAGTATTATGCTCATTTTTCTGAGGGTCCACCAAACTGATTTCCAGAGTGGTTGTACCAGCTTGCAATCCCACCAACAGTGGAGGAGTGTTCCTCTTTCTCCACATCCTCACCAGCATCTGCTGTCAAATGAGTTTTTGATCTTAGCCATTCTGACTGGTGTGAGGTGGAATCTCAAACTTGTTTTGATTTGCATTTCCCTGATGACTAAGGATGTTGAACATTCTTTAGGTGCTTATCAGCTCTACAAATTTCCTCAGTTGAGTATTCTCTGTTTAGCTCTGGTCCCCATTTTTTGATAGGGTTATTTGATTTTCTGGAGTCTAACTTCTTGATTTCTTTATATATGTTGGATATTAGCCCTTTATTGGACTTAGGATTGGTAAAGATCTTTTCCCAATCTTTTGGTTGCCATTTTGTCCTATTGACAGTGTCCTTTGCCTTCCAGAAGCTTTGCAATTTCATGAGGTCCCATTTGTCGATTCTTGAACTTAAAGCATAAGCCACTGGTGTTCTGTTCAGGAACTTTTCCCCTGTACCCATGTGTTCGAGACTTTCCCCGACTTTCTCTTCTATTAGATTCAGTGTGTCTGGTTTTAGGTGGAGGTCCTTGATCCACTTGGACTTGAGCTTTGTACAGGGAGATAGGAATGGATCAATTTGCATTCTTCTGCATGTAGACCGCCAGTTGAACCAGCACCATTTGTTGAAAATTGAGGTCTTTTTTGCAATGGGTGGTTTTAGCTTCTTTGTTGAAAATCAAGTGCCCATAGGTTTGTGGGTTCACTTCTGGGTCTTCAATTCTATTCCATTGATCTACCTGCCTGTCAATGTACCAATACCATGCAGTTTTTATGACTACTGCTGTGTAGTACAGCTTGAGGTCAAGGATGCTGATTCCCTCAGAAGTTCTTTTGTTGTTGAGAATAGCTTTTGCTATCCTGGGTTTTTTGTTGTTCCAAATGAATTTGAGAATTGCTTTTCCTAAATCTATGAAGAATTGAGTTGGAATTTTGATAGGGATTGCATTGAATCTGTAGATTGCTTTTGGCAGGATGGCCATTTTTACTATATTAATCCTGCCAATCCATGAGTACGGGAGAGCTTTCCATCTTCTTGGGTCTTCTTTGATTTCTTTCTTCAGAGACTTGAAATTCTTGTCATACAGATTTTCACTTGTTTGCTTAGAGTCACACCAAGATACTTTATATTGTTTGTGACAATTGTGAAGGGTGTCATTTCCCTGATTTCTTTCTCAGCCTGTTTATCCTTTGAGTATAGGAAGGCTACTGATTTGTTAGAGTTAATTTTATATCCAGCCACTTTGCTGAAGTTGTTTATCAGCTGCAGCAGTTCTCTGGTGGAGGTTTTCAGGTCACATAAGTATAAGATCATATCATCTGCAAAGAGTTTTATTAAGTATTTTTGCATCGATATTCATAAGGGAAATTGGTCTGAAGTTTTCTTTCTTTGTTGGGTCTTTGTTGGGTTTTTGTATCAGTGCAACTGTGGCCTCATAGAAGGAATTGGGTAGTGTTCCTTCTGTTTCTATTTTGTGGAATAGATTGAAGTGTATTGGTATTAGGTCTTCTTTGAAGTTCTGATAGAATTCTGCACTGAACCTATCTGGTCATGGGTTTTTTTTTGGTTGGGAGACTTTTAATGACTGCCTCTATTTCTTTAGGCATTATCGGACTGTTTAGATGGTTTATCTGATCCTGACTTAGCTTTGGTATTTGGTATCTGTCTAGAAAATTGTCCATTTCATCCAGATTTTGCAGTTTTGTTGAGTATAGGCCTTTGTAGTAGGATCTGATGATATTTTGAATTTCCTCAGAATCTGTTGTTATGTCTCCCTTTTCATTTCTAATTTTGTTAATTTGGATTCTGTCTCTGTGCCCTCTGGTTTGTCCGCTAAGGGTATATCTATCTTGTTGATTTTCTCAAAGAACCAGCTCTTGCTTTTGTTCATTCTTTGTATAGTTCTTTTTGTTTCTACTTGGTTGATTTCAGCCCTGAGTTTGATTATTTCCTGCCGTCTACTCCTCTTGGGTGTATTAGTTTCTTTTGTTCTAGAGCATTCAGGTGTGCTGTTAAGCTGCTAGTGTATGCTCTCTCCAGTTTCTTTTTGGAGGCACTCAAAGCTATGAGTTTTCCTCTTCACACGGCTTTCATTGTGTCCCATAAGTTTTGGTATGTTGTACTTTCATTTTCTTTTTTTTTTTTTTTTTTGAATTTTTTTTGATATTTATTTTATTTACATTTCAACATTTTCCCCTTTGGAAACCCCCTATTCCATCTCCCCTCCCCTGTCTCTATGAGGGTGCTCCCCCACCCACTCACTCCCACTCCCGTCTTCCCTCCCTAGCATTCTCCTACACTGGGGCATTGAACACCCTCAGGCCCCAGGGCCTCTCCTCCCACTGATGTCCACAAGGCTACATATGTGGCCAGCACCATGGGCCCCTCCATGTGTATTCTTTGGCTGGTGGTCGGTCT
>JAPYYD010006050.1:0-11504 GCA_028551405.1 Uromys caudimaculatus
AATTCCCTCCTAGAGGCGGGTTGGGGAGGGAATGGGGGGTATACAAAGAGGAGACTCAGAAAAGGGGAAACATTGGAAATGTATATAAAGTATCAAAAATAAAAAAGGAGGAAAAAAAAAAACTAAACAAAGAAATAATGAACCCAACCAACTTTATAAAACAAATGGAAATAACACACATCTATAGAATGTTTGACTGTAATACAAATGAATATTCCTTCTTCTCGTACCTCAAGGATCCTTGTCTAAAGTTGAGCATATAGTCGGTAACAAAGCAAGCCTCAACAGATACAAGAAAATTGAAATAACCACATTGTATCTTATCAGATAAATATTGATTAAACCTAGACTTCAAAAATAGGACACACAAGAAAGCCTATAAATTCAAAGAAATTAAATAACTCTCTACTCACTGATATCTAGATCAGGGAAGAAATAAAGAAAGAAATTAAAGACTTTCTAGAATTCAAAAAAATGAAGGCATGACATGCCCAAATTGATGTGACACAATGAAAGCAGTGCTAAGAGGAAAGTTCATAGCACTAAGTACATTTATAAACAAATTAGAAAGTTCTCATACCAGCAATTTAAAGCTACATCTGAAAGCTCTAAGGAAAAAAAAGCAAACACACCAAAGAGTAGTAGAATGCAAAAAAATAATCAAAATGTGGGCTGAAATAAATTAGTTATAAACAAAGAAACAGTATAAAAACTCAACAAAACAAACAGCTGTTCTTTGAGACAATCAACAAGACAGACAAACACTTAGAAAAACTAACCAAAACAACCAAACAAGACGAACAAAACACAGAAAGACAGTATCTAAATAAACAAAATCAAAACTGAAATGGGAGATATAAAAACGCATCGTGATTAAATTGAAAGAATCATTAGGTCTTAATTCAAAAGTCTGTACTACACAAAATTTAAAAATAATAATGAAATGGATGATTTTCTATACAGATAGCATTTGGGTAAATTAAATCAAGTTCAGGTAATCTATTTAAACAGCCTTATAACCCCTAAGGAAATACAAGCATACATATAAGCAATCACCAAAATCTCCAAACCACTCCCACCCAAAAAAAAAAAAAAAAAAAGAAAAGAAAAACCAAAAAACAGGTCAGATGTTTTTAATGTGGAATTCGACTAGACTTTCAAAGAAGAGCTAATAACAATACTCCTCACGTTATTCCACAAAATAGAAACGGAAAAAATACTGTCAAACTCATTCTATGAAGCCACATTCACCCTGATACATAAACTACACAAAGACTCAACAAAGAGAGGGAACTTCAGGCAGATTTATGTTATGAATACTAAAGGAAAAAACTTACAAACCAAATCCAGGAGCACAACAACGGTAACAAACCCTATGATCAAGTAGGCTTTATTCCAGAGTTTCAGGGATGGTACAATATACGAATATCCATCAATTTAATTTACCATATAAACAAATTGAAAGAAAAAATTCACATGTTCATCTCATTAAATGCTGGCAATCTTTAAAGAGATTAAGGATACAAGGTACATACCTAAACATAATAAAGCAAAATACAGCAAGCCAATAACCAACATAAAATTAAGTAGAGAAAAACTTAAAGAAATCCACTAAAAGCAGGAACAAGACAAAGCTGACCACTCTCTCCCTATCTATTCAGTATAGTACTTGAAGTTCTAGCTGGAAGAAGAGGATTAAAGGAGATCAAGGGGACACAAATCAGAAGTGAAGAAGTCAAAGTACTGCTATTTCTGGATGATATGATAGTATACATAAGCTACCCCCAAAAGTTTACCTGAGAACTTCTACAGCTGACAATCACATTCAGCAAAGTTGCTGGATACATAATTTACTCAAGTCAATATCCTTTATAAAAATGATAATCTGGTTGAGAAAGAAATTAGGGAAACAACACCCTCTACATTAGCCTCAAATAAAATGGAGTATCTTAGTGTGCAACTACAACCAAACAAGTGAAATATCTGTGTGACAAGAAATTCAAGTCCCTGAAGAAAGAAATTCAAGAAAATATCAGAAGACAGAAAGATATCTAATGTTCATGGATAGATAGGATTAACAAAGTGATAATGGCCATCTTACCAAAAGCAATCTACAGATACAATGCAATCCCTATTGAAATTCCAACAAAATTTTTATAGACCTTGAAAGAGTAATTCTCTATTTGATATGTTAAAACAAAAACCCACAATAGGCCAAACAATCTTGAACAGTAAAAGAACTTCAGGAAGAATCAACATCCCTGACAACAAGCTGTACGATAGAGCAATAATAATATAAAAACTGCATCATATTTCTACCCAAGCAGATGCATTGATCAATAGAATTGAATCTAAGACCCAGAAATAACTCCGTACACCCATGGACACTTGAGTTTTGATAACAAAGCCAAAAACATACAAGCGAATAAAGAAAGCATCTTCAACATATGGCACTGGCCTAAGTGGATGTCAACATGTAGCAGAATGCAAAGAGTTCAAAATTTATCACCATGTACAAAACTACATTCTAAGTTGATCCAGGACTTCAACGTAAAATAATTTACACTAAATCTCATAGAAGAAAAACATGCAAATAGCACTGAATGCATTATTACAGGAGAAAATTTTCTGAACAGCATATCTATGACTCAGGCTCTAAAATTGGATAAATGGGCCTTCATAAAACTGCAAAGATTCTGTAAGGCAAATGATATTCTTAATATAACATAAACAGCAGCCTAAAGACTGGGAAAGATCTTCAGCAAACCTACATCTGACAGAGGGCTAATATCCAAAATTTACAAAGAACTCAAGAAGTTAGACACCAGCAAACCAAATAACCCAATTTAAAATGGAATACAGTACTAAACAGAATTCTCAGTAGAGAAATCTCAAATGACAATAATCATTTCTATGCCCTTACTCATCAGCAAAACCAAATCAAAGCAACTCTGAAGTTCCATTGTATACCCATCAGAATGGCACAGATAAAAAACTCAAGTGATAGCACAGGCTGGAGAGGATGTGGAGAAATGAGAAATCTTTCATTCCTGGTGAAAGTGCAACTTGTACAACCACTTTGGAAATTATTTTGGCAGATTCTCAGAAAACTGTGTATAGATCTACCAAAACTCACCCATACCACTCCTGAGCATATACCCAAAATTGCTCCAGTGTCCCACAACTATGCTTTCCTAAATACGTTAATAGAAGATTTATCCATAATAGCCAGAACTAGAAACAACCTAGATGTCATTCAACTGAAGAGTGGATAAAGAAAAGGTGGCACACCTACACAATGGAATAATATTCAGCTCCTAAAACAAAGGCATCATGAATTTTACTAGCAAATGGATGAAAATTGAGAATATCATGCTGAGTAAAAGACATTCATGGTGTGTATTCAAATATAAGTTGAAATTAGCCATAACATACAAGAAAGCCATCTTTCATTCCTAAGGTCCAAAGAAGCTAAAAAAGAGTGAAGGTACAAGTAAACATGCTTAAATCAAACTGAAAGGGGGAATAACATATTAATTAAAGGAAGAAGGAGGGAGGGAACTGGGTGGGAAAAGTATGAACAAGAAATAGGGAGTTCAGTATCAGGTGTGGCAGGGGCTGGAGAGATAGCTAAATGGCTATGAAAATCAGTGGAAATCAGCAACTGGCAAAGGTTGGGAGGCACACTTACAATGCGTGAACAAGACCAGGTATAAGGGAGGAACCCAAGAATCACTGGGAGTAACCTTAGCTCTGACCCACAGAACTGGGGATATGGAACCTGAAGAGGCTACTTCCTATGGCCCAGCAGGAATCCCAGTGGGTTGATAGCAACACCAGCCAAACCACAAAACTTTCAACCCCAAATTTTCTGTCTACAAGAAATGCAGGCACAGGGGATGAAGCAGAGCCTGAGGGAATGGTTAATGAATAACAGGCCAAAGTTGAAACCCGTTTCAAGGGCAAGAACCAATCGATTAATGATACTGCTATGCTTGTAGACAGGAGCCTAGCATGGCTGTTTTCTAAGTGGCTTCATAAAGCAGGTGGCTTACTGAGATCCAGACATCAACAACCAAACGATAGATGGAACTTGGGGATGCTATGGAAATCAAGGAGGAAGGATTGCAGCATGGGCTGGGATAGAAACTCCACAGGAAGACCATGAGAGTCACCTAACCTAGACCTGGGACTCTCAGAGACTCAAGCACCAGACAATTAGCATACAAGGGCTGGACCTAAGCTTCCCTGCACATATGTAGCAGATATACAACTTGGTCTTCATGTGGGACACAAAAAATATGGAGCAAGCAGAATCCCAAAAGTTGTTGCCTATCTATGGGATATGTTCTTCTAGCTGGACTGCCTTCTCTAGCCTTAGTGGGAGAGGATGCAGCTATCACTACATAGACTTAATATACCAGGGTCAGGGTATACCGACAGGGTCCTCCACCCTCTCAGAGGAGAAGGGGATGAGGGATGGAAAGAAGAATTTTGGGAGAGTTTTGGATTATTGACATTGGTAAAGGAGATTTCAAGAAAGTCTAATATTGACTATTTAATGTGGTTACTAATAATTGCTCTTATGGTGATCTACAATGAAAAAGAGCAACCAAGAATTCCAAAATGCAGTTTGAGAAAAATGGCAGCCTAGTAAATTTAAAAGCCAAGTTGCTCCAATGCTCAAAAGGATGAAAAGTTTAAAGAGAAGCCTAATGCTAAATGAAATAAATGAAGTTGTAACTTCAGAGCAAGACCCCACTCAGCTAATTCTGCAATATATGAAAAGAAAATGGTTGAAAGACTTCTTAGCCTTGGTGTAGTATTCCAATCTACTGGGAGAAACCAGAGACATAGGCTTAATTCAAATTTAGATTAAATGAATTTACCCTTACCACCACAGAAGGACTGTAGTCTTTTAGCCAAACAATATGATATGCAGATGAGAGATTAAGGTAATGTTTTAAAACAGACATCAGAAAAGTGTGTGTTATAACTATCCATGAAACACACAGGTGGGCAGGAAAATTGTTTTAATTCTCAGTTGTTTCTCACTTTCCCACTATGTGGTAAGAAAAATATCATTTCTTTCCATGCCTATAGGAATGAGCAGGTTTTACAGAAGCAAAGGGAGATGTTAATACCTCACAGATCATTATCCTATTCTTATCTCACCTGCAGGTGACTAAGATCTCCCAGACATTCTAGAGCAAATGGCCAATGCGTCGGCAGGATGTCTGGCTCCATATTAAGGTTCTTTAGTTATTACGGGGAACCTGTATAATTTATCACTCAGATCTGAACACTATAATGACTAGGATAGAGAAATTCATTTCTGGGAAGGCAAATCCCAGTACCATCAGGTCAGAGCAGACTACAATGGAAACCTCATACAACTGTAAATCAAGAAGGGTTCCAGGTTCCAGATCCAGCAAGCAGAAGAACTTGGCAGCTTTGGTCTTGTGGTTCTGAATTTAGAGTCAGGAAGAATACAGTAGTAAAAGGACTGTGGAATTTTCCTTCATGGTTAATTAAAAGCACTGAGGCCAGGCATGTGGCAGGGGAGTCCATAAATGGAGGCCTAGAACGGCCATTGTTTGAGGCTATGAAGGTGAAGCCTGGCTTGTGTTGGAGACCCCAAAATGTAGGAAATACCAGAGTCATAGATTGTATACCTTCATGATAAGTTTCACAAAGGGTATGAAACGTGCACAAGAGAGAGAATTATGTTTCAGTCAATAAAACTAGAAGAGAAGAGCCCTATTAGTCTGTTGCCATCAGATAGAGATAAAAGATTTTGGAGATATTTCTGCTTTTTTTTTAATCTTGCTTTTGTCTATTATTTCCTTACTATGTCAAATTTCTTTCCTTTCATAATTGTAATGTATATTCTATGTGATTGTATGTTAGAAGTATGCCATTGGCTTTGATTTTGATTTTATAGGGAATTTGAGTTAAGAGATTACCTTGAGTCTCAAATGAAACTTTGGACTTTTTAAACAGTGTTTAGACTCTGAAGATCTATAGAGATTTTTGATATTGGACTGGATGTCTTTTGCATTATGACATAGGTATCAGTCTGTAGGGATCAAAGAATGGATTATGATGGTTTGAATACATTTGGCACACATGGAGTTATTTATTTTAATGATAGTGGAAATACCTCTGAAGAAAATGTATGTATATCTTTTAGTATAGGTATGGCTTTGTTGGAGGAAGTTTCTTGATTTGGGGTGGACTGTGAAGCATCAAAAGTCCATGATAGGCCAAATATCTCTCTCTCTCTCTCTCTCTCTCTCTCTCTCTCTCTCTCTCTCTCTCTCTCTCTCTCTCTCTCTCCTGCAGATAAAGTTGCAAAGCTCCCAGCTATTGTTCTAATGCTATGTCTGTCTGCTTCCCACCATAATGGCCATGGACTAAACCTCTAAAAATATGATCACATCCCCAAATAAATATTTCCTTCTACCTGAATTGCCTTGGCCATTGCTGTCTCCTCACAGCAATAGAACAGTAACTACGACACCTGCTACTTATATTTATCATAACCAAGAGATTAACCCAGGTTTTTTAGGGACATAGCTTTTAATTTTTTAACTTTAGCTTTTTAAATAGTAATTAACATCTACTAAAAAAGTCACACTAATCAGGGTGAACTGTGAAAGCTATCATTAATTATCAACTGGACAGAATCTTCTTAGAGATGGTCCTCCTTGACATCTTTGAGAAGTCTGAATTTTGTTTAAAAGTATCTTTGGGGGAATTGCATTCATGGCCTTATTTTATGGTAGAAGTCATTACTTGGGCAGGAGATCCTCAACTGTATAATGGTGACACCAAGCTAAAGAACAGCACGCATTCATTGTTCTGAAATTGTAAGCAAGCCCCAAATAAAAGCTTTTGTTATAAGAGTTGCCATGTTCATTGTGTCTCTTTTCAGTAATAGAACACTGACTAAAATATTTATTTATGCTCAGCTTGAGCACTACATTCCCATATAGGTCAGGACTTCTGCCTAGGGAATAGTACCATTTAGTTTTCCTATATCAATTAATTTAATTAAGACGGTGTCACTCAGTCATGCTCACAGTCTCACCTAATATAAACAAACTCTCTTCCCAGTGAAAGGACAATATAAACACCATTTGTCTCCCATTTAAGGACCCCATTTGTCCCCATTTAGAGACCCAATTTGTCTCCATTTTGAGGAACAAGCCTGATTTCAAAAGTGCCATAAGGCACCAGCATCAGCATTAGACCATAAGTCCCAGAAACTATCTCGGAAGACACAAGCTCTAGTAACAGACTATTAAATCCAGAACAAGATCATAAAATCTTCTCCCAAAGAACAGTCTGTTAGTAATAGCCAGAAAAAAGGGGGAGGGGAATATCTCAAAATGGGCCATCTGTGTTAGGCAACCTACTTTATCACATGATTGAGCACTCATGACATATGAATGTAGACAGACCACTGATAACCTTTGAACTCCTAGAACCCACCAAGGAAATATGAGATCACCTGATCTTTCTAAAGTGTTCTCCTGGTTCCCTATTAAAAGGCCTGTGTGCCTTTATCTGAGGTCACCATTTCAAAGACTGGTTGATCCCCCCACATACTGGTTATTTCTGCAGAATAAACACTCCTTGGTTTTGGATACTATCTGAGTCTGGGTCCTCCTTCAGTGATTTTCAAAGCTTTATACCAAGTGTTTCTTCATTGTGTCTGATTGAGGATTAAAGCTATTCTTCAGAGAAGGAACTAAAAATTTAAGATTTCTAAAATGAAAAAAATCCAAAGAAAGCTATTGTGAATTTTGATTCACTGTATCTTCCTAACAAAATATGTAAGGGACTTGCAAGATTTACTATTTCATGTCACATTCCACTCTCACATCTTATATCCCTTTATATCCATTAAGTACATTTTTTCAATATATAAAATCAATGTTGGAAAAGTATGAACATTCCTTGTGTTGTATGAATTCCTAACACTCTACCCTTGTATCTGATGGTCAGTGCTAATGGTCAGTTTACATAGTCTGAAATCACCTGGGAGAGGGCATCTCTCAATTTCCATGTATGGTTATATTTGTTATATTAATTGATGTATGAAGATTGACCCCTGTGGACAGTACATATGCTGTGACTGGTGTTCATGGTCTGAATAAAAAGGAGAAAGGTGACTGAGTAGTAGCCGGTATGTGCTCATTCTTTACATGCTCTTGGTTATGGATGTAAGTGGGGACTGCTTCAAATCATGCTGCCTTGTCATCTTCACTGTCACGGTCTGTAATCAGGAATCATGTACCAAATATATCCTTCTCCATGAGTTGAATTTTTATCATTCTTGTATCACAGCAGTATAAAATAAAAGTGAAGAGCTTTGTAATTATTACTCCAAGTCTGTCCCACAGTGTGGAATAAGGTTGAAATGTTTACTGCTGGAGAGTCTCTGTGGTCAATGATGAGTGGAAAGGGTTCAGCCCAAGGGGATAGAAAACAGAAAAGCATGCAACCAAATCCATCGACAACAAGTGGATGTACTTTCATGTGAGGAAGAAAACCTAGTTGGTTTCTTCTCCTAAATAGATTTCTGATTTTTTTCATAGCTTTTGCAGCTCTCACATGACACCAACATTTAATTTAATATTAAATGCCTGAGCTTTATCAGCCCTTTCAAAACAATCTGATTTTTTTGAACCTGCTAAAAATGTTTCAAACCTGTGACAAAAACGTTTGAGAATTTGTTTTTTCTTACAGACCGTCCTATTCCTATCTTTGAATACCAAAGAGGCAATCACCCAAATGTCTGTTATTACATTAAACACAATCAAATCTAATGATGTTGTCATATCCATCACCACAAACTTCTTCAAATGAAGGAAAAACAGCCCAATTCTCCCTGACACTCTTCTGTATTATAGAAAAAAATTACAACTATCTTCATTCTTACTCTTTTACCAGAAATCATAAAAGGTCTTTGAAAATAAATATGTAAATGTATTTTTATATTATGAGTCTGAAATATTTGACTAATTGCTTAATCACTGAGTTGAGGGCTGTGGTATCTAGTTAACAGTGATACAGACAGGAGATACTCACAAACATAGAAGGCTGAGGAGAAAATACTCACACTTTCATTAGATCTTCTTGTTTAGTCATTTTACACCAAGTTGTTTGCTTAGAGGAGAAAGCAGTCTAGTTTGAATCTAGCTAATTAGTGAGTAAGAAGATTGGAGATGTCTCAATCAACAAATGCTTACTGTGAAAAATAAATCTGTGGCTTCCATCTAGCATCCACATAAAAATCCAGACACAATATTGTGTGTCTATAATCCCTGTGCTGGAAGAGCAAAGACAGGACTATTCCTAGCACTGTCTTCATCTAAGCATCCAAGTAACATTGGTGAGTTCCAGGACCCTGTGAGAGACCTTCAGTTAAATAAATAAAGGAACAAACAAATAAGATAAAAGAACAATCGAGGAAAACTCCTCTGGGTTCACAGACACGCAAAACACATACACACTTAGACTATCTTTCTTTTTTTCTTTTTTCTTTCTTTCTTTTCTTTAAAATTTAAACAAAATTTTATTACACAAAGATTGTCATATACTTGGATAATTCTCTACTTTGTACACAACCGTTCCCACCCTCCACTGAAAGGCTGCTTCTGAACTTCTCATGTGGTGACACAGTGCTACAGTCCGGGTGCTAACAGAACAGTAGAGATGCCTCAGTGATTTAAGTTGGAAGCAGGACAATGGTACTATGGCTCTTATTCCCAGCATTAGGAATGTACAAATGTCTTTATTCAAAATTACATAATAAATTATCTGAAGTCATGGACAATGACAGCAGTAAACCATTATATACTGTCAAAGGAAACCAGTAACTGATGGTTACAGTGATCAGCCAGCCTTCTCATTAGTCATTTTCTCCAGGTGACTTCTCTGAAGTTATCAGTGAGGAACCTTGAGCTTCCTGTCACAGTTCATTGATAAGGGAAAAGCACTATTCTCAGAATTAGAACATGGCCCCTCCCATAACCCTTCCCATTCCCCCCCTTTGCAGCTATTCCTGGGTCCTTCTCTTGTTTATAAATTATTATTACTACAGCTTCGGCTGTAGTTAGCAAGGAGGCCACCCCAGCAGCATCCAGTAAAAGTTCTTACCATCTTTGTTGCATCAATGATTCCCTTTTACTCCATGTTCACAAAATCTCCAAGCATGGCATCATAACCAACTTCTAAGGAACCCTGCAGAATTTTCTCAATATCAAAGCTCCTTCACCACCTGCATTCTTAGCAGCTGTCACTGCAGGAATTTTAAGTGTTTTTTAAATAGTTTCTATACCTATTATCTGATCTTCATTAGCAGGCTTTAATGAATCCAAGGCTGGGATGCACTGAAGCAGAGTGCAAGACCCCTCCTAGAACAATGCCTTCTTCCACAACTGCTCTTGTAGCATGGAGAGCATCTGTAACTCTGTCTTTCTTCTCTTCACTTTTACATCACTTGTCCCTCCAAACTTCAGTACAGCTGCTCCATCTGAAAGATTAGCAAGCTGCTCATTCAGCTTTTTCTTTTCATATTCACTAGTTCTGATGTCTAGCTGCTTGGTAATTTCTTGAATATATTTTTCAATGTGAGCTTTGTCACCTTTTCCTTTCAAAGTCGTGGCATTCATGACAATGACCTTTCCAACTTTTTCTAAGTCATGAGCTTGAACATCTTCAAGATTTATTTATTTATTTATTTATTTATTTATTTATTTATTTATTTATTTATTTTTTGCGTTGGAGCAAGACGAGATTCCGATCAAGCTCCCTTTAATCTTTAATGTTACGTATTTTTAAACACTTTTGGGCAGGAAATGGCAGAGGGAGGGGAAATTCCACAATGTGATCAGACATAATATACATAATTATATGCCATAGTTGTCCCTGAATTGAAGGCCGGACGTCTAATCCCTACCTGGGGGCAGTAACACTGGGGAGGAAACAAAGGGAGGCCTGCTGGAGCTGGAACACCTTGATTTGCTAATCAAGCCAAGCCTAAAAGTCAAGACCCTAGATAATCTGATATCAGGCAGAAAGGAATCAAAGGAATGCCTGCTATGAGATTCGAGACACTGTGGCTAGCAAGGTTAAGTCAAACCTGGGATCCTTCATCAAGCAAAAAATGCCAAGGTCAAAGCCTTTGTCTCTGACAATTCCTCCCTTACTTTACAAAATGAGCATTGTGACCCTGCCTGAGCAGGGATGGGCTTTAATCCGAGAGTGAGGGTAGAGACCCAAACCTCCATGGTAACTGCCATCTTTTGCTGGAGGAGGGACTCTAGGATGACAACCCCTATGCATTTGGGCATGCCCTTCAGGGAAGCCAGCAATTATCGGGTCGTGCCCAGACCCTCCTTCCCTTGCAGTACTTTAGTCTCGCATCTCTCGGATACCCATGTGTCAAATCACGTGCCTGTATGCTGGACCATTGGACAGGCAGCCCTCTG
>JAPYYD010006051.1:0-11504 GCA_028551405.1 Uromys caudimaculatus
ATTGAGAGTTTTGCTGGGTATAGCAGCCTGGGTTGGCAGTTGTGTTGTCTTAGGGTCTGTATGAGTTCTGCCCAGGATCTTCTAGCTTTCATAGTCTCTGGTGAGAATTCAGGTATAATTCTGATAGGTCTGCCTTTATATGTCACTTGACCTTTTTCCCTTACTGATTTTAATATTCGTTCTTTGTTTTGTGTCTTTGGTGTTTTCACTATAATGTGATGGGACGAATTTCTTTTCTGGTCCAATCTGTTTGGAGTTCTGTAAGCTTCTTGTATATTTATGTTCATCTCTTTCTTTAGGTTAGGAAAGTTTTCCTCTATAATTTTGTTGAAGATATTTGCTGGTCCTTTAAGTTGGGAATCTTCACTCTCTTCTATATCTATTATCGCTAGCTTCTGTCTTCTCATTGTGTCCTAGATTTCATGGATGTTTTGGGTTAGAATCTTTTTGCATTTTGCATTTTCTTTTACTGTTGTGTCGATGTTATCTATGGTATCTTCTGCTCCTGAGATTCTCTCTTCTATTTCATGTATTCTGTTGGTGATGCTTACATCAATGGTTCCTGATCTCTTTCCTAGGTTTTCTAAATCCAGGGTTGTCTCCTTTTGTGATTTCTTTATTGTTTCTATTTCTATTTTTAGCTCCTGGGTAGTTTTGTGCATTTCCTTTCTCTGTTTGATTGTATTTTCTTGAGATTCTGCCTGCTTGATTGTGTTTTCCTGTAATTCTTTAATGGATGTTTGTATTTCCTCTTGAAAGGCTTCTAGTTGTTTATCTCTGTTCTCTTGTATTTCTTTAAGGGTGTTATTAATTTCTTTCTTCACGTCTTCTATCATCATCATGAGAAATGATTTTAAATCTGAGTCTTGCTTTTCTGGTGTGTTGGGGTATCCAGGGCTTGCTGTGGTGGGAGAGCTGGGTTCTGATGGTGCAGAGTACTCTTGGTTTCTGTTCTTTATGTTCTTACCCTTGCCTTTTGCCATCTTGTTAACTCTGATGTTAGCTGATCTAACTCTGTCTGGTTGTGGCTTGACCCTCCTACAGGCCTCTGTGTCTATACTCCTTGAAGACCAGCTCTCACTGAGAGGTGTTTGGGTTTGGAGAGCTGTGGCACAGGGTCAACTCTGGGGTGCAGAAAGAAATCAAAAGGATCTTGTCCCCAGCTGTCCCTTGGTTCCTATGCCCTGATGGCTCTGCAAGGGTCCCTCTTGTTCCAGTGAGTTTGAACAGAAGTGGTGGTTTCGCCTGTGCTCAAAGGTGTGTCAGAACTCCTGAGATACCAGCTCTCTCCTGGAGCCTTGTGGCCCAGACTGAGGTCCCCAGACACAGGCACCTAGTGGTCCCGGTAGAGGTCTCCACCCACAGATGAAACTGGAAGGTTCAGAGGTTTCCTGGCCACGGGTTCTCAGGCCCTGGATCCCGGCGGATCCGGGTGGATCTGGGTGAGAGGTGATGCTCCCCTTAACCCCACTCATGGCTTTTCCAAGCTCCTGGGAGGGTAGCTTTCTCCTGGTGCTCGTTGGCTATGGACTACTGGTGGCCCAGGCAGAGGTCTCCACCCACCCATCTCAAACTTTTTAACCCCAAATTGTTCAGGTCTAAAGGAAACAAAAAGTAAATAAAAAAAATAAAATGGTGCAGGCATCAAACCCAGACACTATTGCTGATGCCAAGAAGAGCTTGCTGACAGGAGGAGCCTGGTATAATTGTCCCCTGAGAGGCTCTGCCAACACCTGACTAGCACAGATGCAGGTACTCACAGCTAACCATTGGACTTAGCCTAGGGATCGCAGTGGACGAGTTAGGGGAAAGGACTGAAGGAGCTGAAGGAGATTGCAACCCCATAAGAAGAACAACAATATCAACTAACCGAACCCCCTCCCCCCTCAGAGTTCCCAGTGACTAAACCATCAACTAAAGAATATACATGGAGGGATCCATGGCTCCAACTACATATGTATCATATGCATTATCTGGCATCATTGGGAGGAGAGGTCCTTGGTCATGTGGAGGCTTGATGCCCTAGCATAGGGGAATACTAGAGCAGTAAGGCAAGGGAGGGGCTACGTAGGTGGAGAAGTTTTCAAAGATACAATTAACAGAGGTGGAGCTAGATAGAATTTTTTATATTAACACTCACTGCTAAGATTGAAGTCACTCTAATTCATTGGCTAATCTTTACCACCAGATTCATTACAACAAGCAAGACACAACTACAGTGATGTATAGCAACTGCTGAGTAAGGGACACCAAGTAATGCTGCATAGATTTTCAGCTGCCCTTCTGAAACATTTACCATTCTTGCTCTCTTTCTCTCTCACAACTCTGGCCATGGTCTCTTTTGGAAATTCCTTCTACACTCTCTGCAGCAAATGTAGATCATCTGTAGGGCGAATTTAAGCATATGAACCTATCATGACAAAAAAATTTTCTATGAGTTCTCTACTAGTTTGTATTGACTGAAAGTAATTAATGAAAACTGGGCTTATCTCCTAGGTCCAAACTCTTTGAGTAGATAAGAAAACAAATTTCTATGGGTAACAGAATTACTAAATTACATAACAAATGAAACCAGCCTTTCAGGAGTCTACATTTCTTTAAACTTGAAAATTCCTCAGATGATAAGACCCAACAGATATTAATATGTGTACACTACAATCAATGCCAGCAATATTTCTCTGTTCTTAAAATGGAAAAGTAAAAATAAGATAACAAAGATCTGTGTCATACCTGTTTTGAAGACAGAAAGACACAAAACAGAGGACAGAACATGCTTATATGAGGAAACCAAATTCTTCCTAGACATTTTCAGGCCAAATTCTAGGGATAATCTCTGTTGTAAGACTAGGCTGGGGAATCACTTGAGACATGGAGGCCTGTTCCACACATCAGTTTTCACCCTGGATCTGTAGAGAACATTGGTGTTGGGCTTCTGGAATTCCATCTGTACTATGAACTTACAAAATGAACTGAGATATTTCCCATACTCACCCATTTGATTAATTATCTAATAAAATCATGTTTTCAAGCATTTATATGTAAAACAATTTGGCTGAACAGTATTTGATTCTAACTTTTCCAAAGTATTGTAGCCCTGAGTGTGATGTGATTTTCTATCTTCTTTTGATTTTAGTACTTTGCCTGGAGTCATACTGAATGACGTTTTCTGCCTGAAATACCCTATTCTTTGGCAGTTATTTCATGCATAATCTGATAAAAGACCAAATAATGAACTAAAGACTGACATACTAATTATTGTTTCAAAGGGAAAAAAACATTTAGGAGGTGAGGGTATGAGTTCTCTTGCTTCATTTCAATAATACCAATCAAACCTCTAATTAAAATTAAGCACTCAATTGCTTTCTAAATGATTCTGATGACTTCATTAATCTGCAATGATGAGCTATCTCTGTATGTTTAATCCTGACAAATCAAGGCACATTTTTTTTTTTTCAAGCACAAGTGAAAATTTGGTTAGTTTTCTGATATTTCTGGACACTGGAAACTATTTCTTCTCTTTTGTTATGAAGGGCATATTCGCAGATGTACTTCATGTCTTACATGGATTAAACACTTGTCTAATGTTGCAACCTCCCAGAAGGCAGACACCAGTGGCAGATATAATGCATTTCAGCTCTACCATAGGAGCACTAAAGAAGTGATGAAGTTGTTCATCAACTCTGTCTGATGAGTTTTAGACTGAAGAACCTTTCTCAGAGATTAGTAGCTTCTCCTATATCCCTGAAGTGAGAGTGGCCCACTTGTAAGAATCATGTCTCTGAAGAACAATTTTACGCTAACAAGTTCAGTAGCATTTTTACATTTCTCAGTCTCTGGATATTTTCAACATTATGTTCTCACTGTGCTTCTTTCTTTATCTCTAGTCTTGCTCTCTTTTTCTCCTGAGCCAGACTCAATCACTCAATGATAACCTGTGAATCTGTTGAATAAAAGTCAGGTCAAATCATCTTCTAAAAATATGTTCATCATTAAGGAATTTCTTGTTCACAGTTGAGAATCATTCCTTCACTTCACACATTTAGTTAATGACTGAATCTTGATTATTCCTCTTATGCCATCTTCTTATTTGCTTTATCTATTATTTATCTATGGCCATTTCTACTCTAATTTGTATTAGGGTGTTCTTAAAAATCTGTCTTCTAAGGACTTTCTCCAGCTCCAACCTATGAAGAAAAATATAAGAGGTAGAGTATAATAGTAGTAAATTATGTTATTAAGGATAATGCCTTGAAGGCTGTGGTCCTATTAGTCCAAAAATGGCTATATATCAATGGAAAGTCTAAGAACCTAGTAGTTGTTTAGTCCATGAGGCTGAATATCTCAGCAGATCTTCCATATTCACTGGAATCCCAAATAAGTAGGCTCTAGTGCTATTGAAAGAATAGACTTACCAGTCATAGTGATGGCAAGCAGGCAAGGTGTGAAGAGTTTCCTTCTTCCATGTCCTTTTTATAGGCTTCCATTAAAAGGCCTGTGGCCCAGATTAAAGGATGACCTTCCCACATCAAAAAGATCCATCAGGCTTAATGGTGTTTCCTTACACTTTAAATGATTAATTAAGAAAAATCCCTCACAGCTATACCCAGTCACTTGGGTTTTAGTTAATTCCAATGAAGTCATGTTTACACCAAGAGTAGCCATTTCAGGAGGAGATGTGGCAAAAACATCATTTCCAATGTGCTTTCTGCCTCCTGTTTGTAGATTAAGATATGAGCTCTCAGCTGCTATACTAGCCATTTGCTTCCGTGCTTTTTTTCTGCCATAATAGACTTTAACCTTCTGAAACTGTAAGCCCAATTACACTCCTCTATAAGTTGCCTTGATCATTGCTTATCACAGTGATAGAAAAGTAAGTAAGACAGAAATAAGTATAGGGCAGTGGGCTACTGTCTGTGACATTCCTGAGCACAATGTGAATTCTTCCAATTTTGGAAGAATGTGAAAGACATTTGGACTTTGGATTAGAAACAAATGGGTTAACTGCCCATCCTAATATGAGTTCAGAAGATATTATTGCTGGCAGCACTGTGGATTTCAGAGGCCCTGCTCAGGAAGTATTAGCAACTAGATTAGAGACCAATTTTTGTTATATTTTGGCAAAAGATATGGCTGCCCTCTGATGTTGTCCTAAGAATTTGAGGCCAAATTGAAAAGTAATTAATTCATTTTCTTAGTGAGTGAGACTTCAACACAAACTAACATTGACTCTGTTGTGTTGCTATTAGTGATTACTCTTATGCGTATCTAAAATGAAAAAGAACAAGTGTCACAAAAAGAAATACAAACTGTAAAATTTGAAGAAAAATGGAGAACCATGAAATTAAATGTTGGATCCCAGGCTTATGGTGATAGGAATTAGGAGAGCAAGGTAAGGCCTGATTTGCTTTGGAATATGAAGGATAGCATTTGGATAAGACCTTATCACTCCAACTTGCAAAAAAGAAAAGAACTAAGAACTTTTCTAATGATAAAATATAACAATAAACAAAAGTGTGAGTCAAGAAGGATAGGTTTCATTCGAAGCATGCAGCTGAACTTAGCATTTATCACAGGAATAAAAGCATAACTAAAAAATTCATCTAAAGGATTAAGTAGAACGTCTGATTATTTAAAATAAGAAGTACATTAAATAGTAACTACATCAAGCATATAAAATATCTTGAAGGTAAATGAGTGAAGTGATACACTATCTGGATAAAAATTACTCATGAAAAAGAGCTGAGAAAGGATTATTGGTACTCAGCTCTAAATGGAACATTCATATCACTCTACTCGCAGAATCAGTAAACATCATGAGAAAGGAGAAAGAGGAGATGTAAGAGTCTTATTAGGGTGTATTTGTCTTTATTTTGTATTATTATATCATTTTGATGTTTGTTTTCTACTGAGAGAGAGAAAGAAAGGGTGTATGTTTGAGTGGGTGAGCAGGTGGAGAGGATCTGGGAGGTACTGGGGGAAGGAAAATTGCAATAGCATATATTGTGTGAAAATCTATTTTTAAAAAGAGAGAGGATGAAGAAGAATGCAGTGAAATTCTGTCATGTGGACAAGACATAGCCATGCACTCATAGCACAAAAGCTATGATTACTTGAATAAGATCAGTCAAGTCAAAAGTCCATCACAGATGAGGGAGAGGTGTGTGAGTTCCTACCCTTAGCTGAGGGACCAAGGGTAGTTGATGGCTTCCGAAGTAATTTTCCTTTGAGGGTATGGGTACTGGTACTTTGCTTATGTTCTAGTGGATGTTCACATGTTTATGTGCATTTATGTAGATACTCAATTGGTTATAAAAAAATAAAATGAGTAGCTCATAAAGTTGAGAGGGACCTGAGGGAAGTTAGAAGAGGTAGTAGTGGGTGAATATAATAAAAATGCATTGCATGCACCTGTAAAATTATCCAGATGTATATAAATATTATATAAAAAGTTAGAAATGAACCTGGTACTTAACTTCCATGTAACAGATACCATATTCAGTTAAGGGGCCTAGGTTGACCACAAAGCCCATACAGATATACAGGTATTTCATTCTCAAAGCAACAGGGAAGAAGTGTCAGGATGTCACACTTCTGATGGTAGTTCAAGAGAAGGAAAGACAGAAGAAGGTAGGAGAGAAAGCAAGGAGAGAAAAGGAGAGGGGAGAAGATGAAAGGAGAGGAGAGGAATAAAGCAGTATGGTGGGAGAGAAATAAAAAGAAAAGGAGGAAATGAAGCAAACTACAATAGAGACTAAGTTGATGAACCTAATAACCATACCTGGGCCAGACACACTCATACCATGATAATGTAGTCCTATTTATGCCAATGCCTTCTCAGAAACTATAAAATAAACTATAAAATAAACTATAAAATAAACTATAAAATAAAAAAATCCCCTATAAGATCCATCAATATAGATGTGATTATTCATTTTGCTTTTCAATTGTTTTGAGTTAACTTGTTTCTGTTGAGTATTTGGTTGCAATGACAATAGAACTGACTAAAGATATTAAGATATTGCCTATTCTGTTCCTTCTCCAATAGTCTACTTATCTTCTCTATCACTGTGAAAATTCTCTGCAGACAATGTCCTTGTCTTTCATCCATAATAGATCAGGCACTCGGTGCTCTGTGTACCTTCCTTGAATGTATTTTGGATGGAATAGAAATCACATTCCTTGGCAACTGACTCGACATTAGCACATGTAATATAGAATATTTAGTAAGTTTCCTATAATGAATGTCAGAAAGTAAGAATAAAATTGATGAAGGCTCTTATGTTTCTGGGAGAATAATATAGGCCATAATCTCTACTCAAAGACCTCTTGTTCAAGTTACTTGTGTGAGATATATGCACCATGTCTTTCTATCTTCCTGAGAGTCCTAAGACTCACTAGTACTCACTAGCTCTCTGTTGGAGAGTTCTCCTTTAGCTGACAGAACAAGACCCTAAGGTAAAGCATCCTCAGATACAAATACTTTCTTTTAAGCATCCAATTCTGGATTTTGGATAGTGTACTAAAGTCTAACACATAGCCCTATTGGCCATAATGGAGGTCCAAGAATAGAGGATTATGTAAAGCTCCTACAAATTGAATATAAAGTAAATGGCATCCAAAAATCTGGAGTTTCTTCTGGTTTATGTTTAGCATATGGAGCAATATCCAAGAATTTTACATCAAATTCTGAGAGTTTAAGATGCCTTTAGTCATGCCTATAGCCTTTTGTTTATCAAATTCTACATACTAAAATCCAGATAATTACAACCATTCTGTGACCTATTCTGCTCTATTGTGGTTCTTGACAAAACCATACAATAACTAAGTAAGGGTAACAATGTAAATTGTTAAACACCTAAATTATTTATGGAATTGGACCTAGTAAAAATCACACAAGTCATCTTAGTCATTTCCTGTCTGTAGACAAAGATCTGTTTTGTTGATGCAATAGCTTATTACAGAGTCCTTATTAGGAAGGAGCACAGCTTCCAGAAGCAGAGGCATTAGAAATCCAGCTCTGGCTTTGTTCACTTCTTGTGAGCTGTGGCAAGCAGAATATGCTAATCAGGTGAATGTACACTGAGATAGATATCCTGTATTGTCTGAGTAAAAAACAGTTTAATCACACATTCATAGAGAGACATAGAAGAGACAAGGGAGATTGTGAGACTGAGAATACAGTAGCTAGTATAATAAACTTGCTAGTTTAGAAGACTGAGAATAATTGCCCTGAACTATGATACACAGACAACCTCTAAAACAGTGGTTCTCAACCTATAGGTCATGACCCCTTTCACAGGGATAGCATAAGGCCATCAGAAAACACATATATTTACATTACAATTCATAATAGTAGAAAATTACAGCTATAAAGTAGCAACTAAAGAATTTTGTGGTTGGGGTCACTACAATCTGAGGATCTGTATTAAAGGGTCACAGCATTAGAAAGGTTGAGAACCATTGCTCTAGAAGAAGTAAAAGGAAAGGAAAAGGATTATCCATCTGGAACTCCAAGAAATGGAGCTCTGCTAACTCCTCGAGTTTTGGTCCAAGGAGACTCATTTTGAACTTCTGATCTCCAAAATTGTAAGAAAAGTAAAGAATGTTGTATTAAACCATTAAGCATGTAATAATTTATTACAACAGCTACAGAAAAATCATTCATAGGACTAAGTGATCTTAGACAAATTGCCAAAGACCTCAGAGCCTTATCTACAGACTTTGTTTTTAATTATTCCTTTTAGTTTTTGAGATTTAACTGCATTATTTTTTCCTTTCTTGTCCTCCCTCCAAGCACTCCCATATACTCCTTCATTTTTTTCTAATTTATTACCTTTTCTTTCATTAATTGCTGTTACATATATAAATGTATATATACTTACATATATATCCCTTAATACATAAGTACAACCTACTCAGTCTATATAATGTTACTTATATGTCTGTTTGTCCAGCTAATCATTTTATATTCTATAACCAATTGGTAAACTCTTTCCTGGGGAAAGATTATTTTGCTCTCTTTTACATTCCTTAGTTACCTTTAGTTCTCTGTATAGGTTTGAGGCCTCCTGGGCCTCCTCTTATCCCACTACATGTCTGTTATTCCTTGCTCATCTCCTGTTTAAGTAGTGTGATAGTTTGAATGATAATGGTCCTCATAGGCTCATATACTTAAATGTTTGGTTACCAGTTAGTAAACACTTTAGGAAGGATAGAAAGGTGTAGTTTTATTTTAGGAGGCAAATTACTGGGGATATGGGGATTGGATTTCAAAAAAACACATCAGACCCAGTCTCTCCCATCTCTGAATGTACCTTGTAGACTAGATATAAACTTTCAGCTAGTCCTTCAGTGCCATCCCTTTCTACCTACTGCCAAGCTCTCTACCATTGTGGTAATGGACTTACCCTCTGAAACTGTAAGCAACCCCATAATTAAATGCTTTCTTTAACTTTATAAGTTACCTTGGTCATGTTGTCTTTTCACAGTAATAGTGTTGTGAGGTAAGCCCATCAGAGAATATCAAATGAACACTCTTAAGGCTAAACAGAAAGTCTTTATTGTAGGCCTGTGGCTCAGTGGGTTACTTGACTAAATCTTATGTCCTTATTCTTACAATTTTTAGTGCTTTATGTACAAAACTCATATCCTGGTTGCCACATTTAAGTTAGAAGGAAGTGAAACTACAGAAGCAAAAAATGCAAGGTTAGTACACATAAGGATTTCCACTCAGGGACTTTCCCAGCCATATTCTAGAACCATTGACTTAATCCCCCCCCCCCCTTATGGCAAGTGGGCTAGGTCTTTAGTTTCTGTTTTGGCAGGCATTAATGAATATATTCTGGGGTTTCTCAAGGCCTGATTTTTTTTTTTAATCATGGTGTCAGTTGTGCTAAGTTCTGGGTGCCTACTAAGGTCTGGGTGACTATCATTAAAGAACAATAACTAAGACAGGCAGTCATGTTAGTGAGACTCTATAGGTATAGCTCCTAGGAGACACAATCTCACAGCAAACTCCCTGTTCCTCAAGCTTTTATAATCTTTCTGTTGTTTCTCTCAAAATGACCCCTGAACCTTAAGTGAGTGTAAGAGTTGTACTATAGATGTCTAAATTGGGACAGAATTCCACAACTCTGCATTTTGGTTGGTCAAGGAACTCTGATAGTCTGTCTGTTATTTGATGTGGAGTCAACACTACACTTATCTGTGGAAATAAGAGTGTATTCTAACAAGTTTCTGGTTAATATGCTCATGTTCAAGTTGTTTCAATCTATCTTAGCTTGCTGTTTTGCTCCTGGAAGCCTTATTGGACATTTTTCACCTCATCTTTATTCTTCTTGGATATACAGTTCAGGTGTTGCTTGCTTTAGAGTTCTATTCCCTGTCTGCATTAAACACTCTTGACTCCCTTATATACAGTCAACCAATAGCTCTCTTTGTCTCAGAAACTCTTTTATCATGTTGGGTGTTAAGAACCCACATTTAACATTAAAGAACATTTTCTGAAAAAACGTTTCTGACTTCTCCAAGAATAACTCTCCCTTTCTCTAGCTCCTGCATAGCCATTCTCTGTTGTATTTTGTTATGCATCTTTTTTTTTTTCTTTTTTGGTTTTTCGAGACAGGGTTTCTCTGTGTAGCCCTGGCTGTCCTGGAACTCATTCTGTAGACCAGGCTGGCCTCGAACTCAGAAATCCGCCTGTCTCTGCCTCCCAAGTGCTGGGATTAAAGGTGTGTGCTACCACTGCCCGGCTTGTTATGCATCTTAAGAGTGGCTCAATATATATTGATTTTATTCTGCAAAATGTAAGTGATATTTGAGGTAGAACAACATTAGTTTCTAGTTAGACTGTTCATGTTCTAAGGATTTGCCACTTGCCCTTGGGTAAACTACTTAACCTTCTTTCCACTTTCCTAAGCCAAAAAGTGAACATAATGATCAATAAACTATGGAGCTATGATCATTAGATCATAAATTAAGAAGGCCAAAATGCAAAGTAAAGTAGAGCCAGCACTAGGTAATCAATATTATCATGTTAATTTATAGAAACACTGAAAAATTTCCTCAGACTGTTGATAAAGAGACGATTGTGTTCATCTTTGTTTCACTCCAGCTTGTTCAGAGCCCACAACTATAACAGAACTTACTATGGTATCAGATGTAACACTAGGATGCAGTCAGTGTTACAAATTTGTCTCATTGTCATTGTATCAGAAACTTGTGAGTCTGTAGTGGGTCCTAAGAACCAATGAATGTTTTTTGTTTTTTTTTTAATTTTTATTTTTGATACTTTATTTACATTTCTGATGTTTCCCCTTTTCTGGGTCTCCTCTTTGGAAACCCCGTATCCCCTCCCCCTCCCCGCCTCTGTGAGGGAATTCCTCCTCCCACCTACCTGCCCACCCATTCCCATATTCCCACCTTGACATTCCCCTTTACTGGGGCCTCTAGCACCCTCAGGCCCAAAGTCCTCTCCTTTCTCCCTGATGGCCATCGAGGTGATT
>JAPYYD010006052.1:0-11504 GCA_028551405.1 Uromys caudimaculatus
CACAAACATTTTTATGGTTAGCTAGTTCCTGAAACATTGTGCCTCTGGCCCTGGGGCCAGGCCAAGGTCACTGGTTTCTTAGGGGAAAGAATGCAGCTGGGTGGGGTTTGATCAAGCAGGCAATTTCAGGCCTATTTCTGTTTCTGGCTCCAAGTGTGCTAGGGGTCTAACTTTCCTCATAAGGGGGTCAGGTCTTTCACAATGACTAGTCAAGACTCCACGTACATATCTATTTTTTAGCTATATAGTGTGTCTTAGTCAGGGTTTCTATTCCTGCACAAACATCATGACCAAGTTGGAGAAGAAAGGATTTATTCAGCTCCTATTTCCACATTGCTGTTCATCACCAAAGGAAGTCAGGACTGGAACTTATACAGGGCAGGAAGCAGGAGCTGATGCAGAGGCCATGGAGGGATGTTACTTACTGGCATGCTTCCCCTGGTTTGCTCAGTTTGCTTTCTTATAGAACCCAAGACTACCAGCCCTGGGATGTCACCACCCACAATGGGCCCTACCCCCTTGATCAGTAATTTAGAAAATGCCTTACAGCTCGATCTCATGGAGGCATTTCCTCACCTGAAGCTCCTTTCTCTGTGATAACTCCAGCTTGTGTCAAGTTGACACACATAACCAGCCAGTACAGTGTGATTTTATGTTTCCCTAATCTAGTAATGTATACTTCATATTCTTCAAGTTGTGTCTTTGTTAGTGCTGCTACAATCCTTTCCTTAATACTTCCATAGGAGTCCCCATGCTCAGTCCAATGGTTGGCTGTGAGGATCTGCATCTGTCTCAGTCAGGTGCTGGTAGCATCTCTGAGGACAGCCATGCCAGGCTGCTGTCTGCAAACACAGTGTGGGACCAGCAATAGTGTTGATGTATGGTTCCTGTACACGGAATGGGTATCAAATTGGGATCTTTTTCTCTATTTTTGTCCCTGCAGTTCCTTTTGAGAGGAACAATTATGGGTCAAAAATTTTGAGATGGGTGATTGGCCCCATCCTTCAAATAAGGGCCATGTCTCTCTACTGGAAGTGGTTGCTTCAGGTTTTATCTCCCTACTGTTGTGCATTTTTCCAAGTGTCATTCCCAGTGTTTCCTGGGAGCATCTCACACCCCTGCTGTTTGGGACATCCTAGATGTTCCTCTCATCACCCACTAGACACTGCCGCATATTTTTATTCATTCTCCTGACCCTCTGGGCACCTCTCCTGTCTCCACCTATACAAGATCATGTTCCCCTTTTTTCATCTTCCTCCTCTCTCCCACCCAGGTTCCTCCCTCCCTCTGCCTCCTGTGAATATTTTGTTCCTCCTTCTAAGTGGGATTGAAGCATCCACACTTGGGCCTTCCTTCTTGTAAGGTTCAAATAGTCTTCGAGCTGTTTCGTGGGTATCCTGAGGTTTTGGGCTAATATCCACTCATCACTGAGTACATACCACGTCTGTCCTTTTGGGTCTGGGTTACCTCACTCAGGATGATATTTTCTAGTTCCATTCATTGAGTGCAAAGTTCAGGATACTCTTATTTGTAATAGCTGAGTGGCATTCCATTGTTCAAATGAACCACAATGTCTGTATCCATTCTTCAGTTGAGGGACATCTGGACTGTTTTCCAGCTACAGACTATTACAAATAAGGCTGCTATGAACATAGTAGAGCATATTTCCTCGCGTTATGGTGGAGCATCTTTTGGGTACATGCCCTGGAGTGGTATAGATGAGTCTTCAGATAGAACTATTTTCAATTTTCTGAGAAACCTCCAGATTGATTTTCAGAGTGTTGTACCAGTTTGCGATTCCCACCAGCGAAGGAGGAGTGTTGTTCCTCTTTTTCTGCATCCTTCCCAGCAGCTGCTGTTCTCTGTTTATGATCTTAGCCATTCTTTCTGGTGTAGGGTACAATCGTTTTGACTTGCATTTCCCTGATGACTAAAGATGTTGACCATTTCTGTAAGTGCTTCTCTTAAGTAGCATTCAAGATTCCTCACTTGAGGATTCTTTGTTTAACTCTATATGGAAAATTTTAATAGGATTATTTGATTTTCTGCAGATTAACTTCTTGAGTTCTTTGTATATTTGGATATTAGCCCTCTATTGGATGTAGGATTAGTGAAGATCTTTCCCTAATCTCTATGTTGCTGTTTTATTTATTGACACTATCCTTTGCCTTACAGATCTTTTCAGTTTCATGCGTTGCCATATGTCACTTGTTGATCTTGCGTTCGAGGCGATTTCCCAATTTCTCTTATCTTAAATTTAGTGTATCTGGTTTTATGTGAAGGTCCTTGATTCACTTGGACTAGAGCTTTGTACAAAGTGATAAATGTGACTAAATTTGCATCATTCTGCATGCAGACCAACAATTATGCCAGCACAATTTGTTGAAGATGCTTTCTTTTTTTCTACTGCATTGTTTTGGCATCTTTGTCAAAAATTAAGTGTCCAAAGGTATGTTGGTTTATTTCCAAGTCTTCAATTCTATTCCATTGAGCCACACTACTGTCTCTGTACCATTACTAAGATTGTTTTTTACACTATTGTTCTGTAGTGCAGATTGAGGTAAGGGATGGTGATTCCCCAGAACTTCTTTTATTATTGAGAATTGTTTTCACTAATCTGAGGTTCTTGGTATTCCATATAAAGTGGAGAATTGCTCTTTCAATGTCTATAAAAAATGTGTTGGTATTTTGACTGAGATTGCATTGAATTTGTAGATTGCTTTTAGTAAGATGGCCAATTTTGCTATGTTAATCCATGAGCATGGGAGATCTTTCTATCTTTTAAGTTCTTCTTCAATTTCTTTCTTTAGGGACATGAAGTTCTTGTCATATAAAACTTTCACTTGCTCAGTTAGAGTTACACCAAGTTATTTTATATTATTTATGACTATTGTGAAGGGTGCTGTTTCCCTAATTTATTTTTTAACCTCTTTATCCTTTCTATAAAGGAAGGCTACTGATTAATTTGAGTTAATTTTATATCCAGATATTTTGCTGAGGTTGTTTATCAGCTGTAATAATTCTCTAATAGAATTTTTGGGGTCTGTTATATATACTCTCATATCATCCACAAATATTAATACCTTGTGCTGTGGGAAATATTAAAAGAACCAGCACGTTCCTATGCTAGTGTTGGCGCTGCCGGACTGCAGAGCCAGGTTATCTCAGCTCAGCTGTCTCTCTGTGCCAAAGCTGAGTCCCTTGATGGATCTCTGCCACCAGGCCACCCACCTCACTGTCAGCCATCACAACACCCAACTACCCAGTAGAATCAAGACTCAATGTTTGTAGTTAACCAGTCAGATTTATATATCAATAAATCCTCAATACACAAGATGTCAACACGATAATTTTAGAACCATTTTGATAATGATAAAAGCTTCCCACCAAGATTAGACAAAATATCCCAATACTCTAACCTTTATGATAGCATAACCACCTGTGGCTAGTAAAGCCACGCTGGTTCATGTCTGCTTCTATCTTGACTTCCTCCTCTCTCCCCCAGATGCTCCTGTCTCTGCATCTCTCAGCTCTGCCTCCCTATTCCCTGTCCAATCATAAGGTTCCTATTGCCCAAATGTAATTGGACAGGGGAAATCCTTTAACACCTTGTCTTCTTCCTTTCCAATTTATATCACTTTGACCTTCTTTTGTTGTGTAGTTTCTCTCTTTATAATTTCAAGTGCTATATTGAATAAATAGAGCAAGAGTGGGCAGCCTTGTCTTGTCCCTGATTTTAATGGGATTACTTCAGTTTTCTCTACATTTAATTTGATATTGGGTGTAGGTTTGCAGTATTTTGCTTTTATTATATTTTGGTATGTACTTGAATTCCTGATCCCTCCAAGACTTTTAAGATGAAGTGGCATTGTACTTTGTCAACGGCTTTTTCAGCATATAATGAGATGATCATGTGTTGTTTTACTTTGAGTTTGTTTATATAATGTATTACATTCATGGATTTTTGTATATTGAACCATCTCTCCATATAGGGGATGAAGCCTACTTGATCATGGCGGATGATAGTTTTGAAGTGTTCCTGGAATTGATTTTCGAGAATTTTATTGAGTGTTTTTGTATTGATATTCATAAACAAAATTAGTGTGAAGTTATCTTTCTTTCTTGGATTTTCGCATGGTTGCATGGTTTAGGTATTACAGTAACTGTTACTTCATAAAACGAATTAGGTAGTGTTCCTTCTGTTTCAATTTTGTGTAATAGTTTGAGGAGTATTGTTATTGGATCTTCTTTAAAGGTCTGGTAGAATTCTGCAGTAAAACCATTTGGTTTGGCCCTGGGCTTTTTTTTTTTTTTTTTTTGGTTTGGAGACTTTTAAAGACTGCTTCTATTAACAGTCATGTGACTGTTTTGATAGTTTACCTGATCTTGATTTAACTTTGGTGTGTGGTATCTTTCTAAAATCTCATCTATTTCATCTAGATTTTCCAGTTTTCTTGAGTATTTTGTAGTAAGAGCTGATGATTTTTTTTAATTTCCTTAGTTTCTGTTATTATGTCTCCCTTTTCATTTCTAATTTTGTTAATTTGAATCCTGTCCCTTTGTCCTTTAGTTAGGTTGGCTAAGATTTTTTTCTATCTTGTTTATATTCTCAAAGAACCAGCTCTTGGTTTTGTTGATTCTTTGTAGCATTCTCTTTGTTTCCAATTGGTTGAATTTAGCCCTGAGTTTGAGTATTTCCTGCAATCTACTCCTCTAGGATGTGCTTGCATATTTTTGCTCAAGGGCTTTCAGGTGTTCTGTTAGGTTGCTAGTGTAGAAACTCTTTAATTTCTTTAGGAAGGCACTTAGTGCTATAAATTTTCCTCTTAGCACTGCTTTCATTGTGTTCCGTAAATTTGGGTTTTGCTGTGTCTTCGTCTTTATTTAATTCAAGAAAGTCTTTAATTTCTTTCTTTATTTCTTCCCTGATCAATTTACTATTGAAGAAAGATTTGTTCAGTTTCCATGAGTATGTGGAGTTTCTGTTGTTTTTGTTGTTATTGAAGACCAGCCTTAGTCCTTGGTAATCTGATAGTATGCCTGGGATTATTTCAATCTTGTTGTAACTGTTGAGGCTTGTTTTGTGTCCGATCATATGATCAATTTGGGAGAAGGTATCATGAGGTACTGAGAGTCTATTTCACTGGTGATTAGATGGCCACTCCAGCTTGTTTCTTGGAATCATTTGCTTGGAAACCCTTTTTCAAGCATTTTACTCAGAGTAAAAGTCTGCCTTTGTCATTGTAGTGTGTTTCTTTTATGGATCAACATTTTGGATACTGTTTATGTATCCAGTCTGTTAGCCTATGGCTTTTTTATTGGAGAATTAAGTGTATTTATGTTGAGAGATATGAAAGACTAGTAATTGTTGGTTCCTATTGTTTTTGTTGTTGGAAGTTGTATTCTGTATGTGCAGTTCTCTTCTATTGAGATTGCTGTGAGATGATTAATTTCCTTTGTTTCATGGGGGTAGGTACCCTCCTTTCTTTGGAGTTTTTCTTCTAGTATCTTTTGTAGGGCTGGAGTGGTAGAAAGATATTGTTTAAATTTGATTTTGTCATAGAATATCTTGATTTCTCCATCTATGATTATTGAAAATTTTGGTGGGTATAGCAGCCTGACATTTGTGTTCTTTTAGGGTCCGTATGACATCTGTCCAGGATCTTCTGGCCCTTAGAATCTCTCCTGAGAAGTCTGATGTAATTCTGATAGGTCTGCCTTTATATATTACTTGGCCCTTTCCCCTTATAGCTTTTAATATTCTATAGGTCCTGATCTCTTTCCCAGGTTTTCCATCTCCAGGGTTGTCTCCATTTTTTATTTCTTTCTCGTTACTATTTTCATTTTTAGGTCTTTGACTGTTTTGTTCATTTCCTTCACCTGTTTGCCTGTGTTTTCTATTATTTCTTTAAGGGCTTATATCCTCCTTAATGGCCTCTATTATCTTCTTGAGATGGGCCTTTATGTCAGCATCTTGTTTTTCAGGTGTGTTAGGGTAGCCGTGGCTTGCAGTGGTAAGAGAAATGGGTTCTTATTTTGCCTAATTACATTGACTTCTTTTGCTTATGCCCTTGTGCTTGCTCCTCACCATCTGGTTATTTCTGATGTTAACTGGCATGGTTGTCTTTGACTGGAACCTGCCTTCTTGGAGGCAGGTAGAACTCTGTGACCTAGGTTAGAGCGGGGTTCCTGGGAGGCAGGCTGTGCTATCTCCGGTTGGAGGTGGGGGGCTCTTCTGTCCCTGTTTAGAGGAGACCTTCTGTGCCCCTGGGTTAGGACAGTCCTCTCATGACCTGATTATGATGGACCTCTTGGTAGACAGGCATGCTGTGGGTTGGGAAGAAGAGCAGACTCACCACCATCTGCCTGGGTGAGGTGCAGAACAGAAAAGAAATAGGAATCATGCAGAGGGGAGGGGTCCCACTTCTGCTGGGTTCTATGGGGTTCCCAGCTGGGTCAGTTACTTGGGCAGGGGTCTCATCTGTGTCCCTGGTTAGGGTAGATCTCCTGGGAGACCTGCAGGCTGTGAGTTGGGGAGAGGGACAGACACTCTGATCTGCCCGGATGGAGGTGCAGACCTGAGCCTGAGTTCTCCATCTTGATCTCTAGGCATCATGGAGAGATTTGTTTAACACTGGGCATAGCCTGAGCATATCAGACCCCAAAGCCCACCCTCACAGTGACATACTTCCTCCAACAAGGTCTCATCTACTCTATCTAACAAGACTACACCTCCGAATAGTGCCGTTAACAATGGACCATGCATTCAAATACATGAGTCTCTGGGGCCATACCTATTGAAACAACCACAAATTGTAAGCTCAAAGATCATATATTTTGTAAATATGATCTCTTGCATATAATTTTGAAAGTGTTGTGTTGATATTATGCTCAAAAGTAAAGGAGCTTACACGATGTCAACATATATATTGTATTCTATGCACTAGTAGATTCTATAGATATTTATATTGGTACTATCAATATCATCCAATTTTAATTAGCCCTAGGTTTTTAGTTAAAATGTATCCAAGCAAAATAAATATCATTACATTTTTATGAAAATTTCTTTTCCTTTTGAATTTATTTTTGGTGTGTGTGTGTGTGTGTGTGTGTGTGTGTGTATGTGTGTGTGTATTTATTGTAAGCTTACAGGTATTTAATTGGTTTTGTGCTGGGGATGGAACCTAAGGACTCACACATGCTAGAAAGGCACTCTCCCATTCTACTCCATCTCAGGCTGTTCATTGTTTAGACATGGTCTTTGATTTCCCAAAGAATGTTTGGTCACCAACCCTGATAACTTAATCTTCTGTCTCCCAAGGGTTTGGTATATTCATAGCTATTCATTGTCATGTTTCTGTAACTGATCTTACGTAATATATTGCAAACACTTTAATGGATGTAAAGGCCACATCTGTTGCTTTCTATTTCTCCATTGTCTGGCTTGGATATTAGAATAAGTCAATGAATTACACATTTCCCTGGTTCCCTTAAAATACTATTAAGCAAATGGGAGAGTCCATATGTTAGAGTGGGATAGTGGAAAGGAAAAATGGTGTAAGCATATTTTAATTTAAAAACACTTTAAAATGCAAAAGTGATCGTGACACTCACAAATTGTGTATTCTCTCATTCAATAACATTGTATGGATGTGTATTTGACATGCTTCATTACTAATTTCCTAGACTTCTTTTAGAGATCCAGCCATGTCTCCGTTCTTACTGCTCTGTTCTTTTAATACCTACATTGTTAGAGGAGGACCTTTGGGTTTTGCTTTCTTGCTTTCTTTGCCAAAAAAATCTCCTATGAAATATTAACATTACCTTCTCCCCTTCAACATTGAAAACACTTCTCCAATGTTGTTTTTTTCCCAACTGACGTCTCTTTTCTCACTATTCTGTATAATATAATGTTACTCTATGATCCTTATAGGATTTATTGGTTAATGCCTTTATACTATATTCTTTTATATGCTCATTTTAATTTGAATAGGATTACCAAAAATAGAATTTGAAACTATCTGAGATTGAACTTGCTTTTTCCTGTTTAAATATATTCTTAGGTGATTTGATTGTAGGGTGGAAAGTGTTAGAAACACAGTTTATGAAACAATAGACTTAGATGGACCCCAATTATAGAGCTATGGAGTGTTTTTGGGTTTTTCTTGGGGGGCGGATTTGAACTGTTATATTGAATAAGGTGTCAATCCATTGAAAGTTTTTGTCTTTGAGTAATAAACAGATGTAAGTTTTAATTCCAAGAATAATTATTATATTATTATTATTATTATTATTATATTGGGTTGGTATAATGATAAGGAAAATATTTAATTTAAAAAGGAAGGAAGAAAGAAACAAACCAACAAAGAAAAGAAAAGAAAAGAAAAGAAAAGAAAAGAAAAGAAAAGAAAGACAGAAAAAAGAAGCATCTCTATAAAAGAAGTTAATATTTTCCATGCACATCTTCCAGAATGGTAATAAAACAGAAAAAAAAAATGCTAACATCTGCCTCTGCACTGGACACATGAGCAGCCGTTTTGTCAGCATTGCTTGACCTATTACTGTCCATGTAACAGAAGTTACATATTATATACAAGCTTATATATAATTGTAAATGTTATGCATCAATATATTTGCACTGGTAAGATTGAAACCAAGGCCTTGTACCAACTAGACACAGAATATACCACACCCAAGTAACCAAGAATGATTTTACTAATAACTATATTTATTTACTACCTTATGATTCACGTAAGCCATGTATTATGACAATTATAAAAAGGGTAACCTGTGGTTTAGGAGATTAAATAATTTACTAGAAATTGATTGTTAACTTTTAATGGAATAGTGTATTAAATGTGGTAAATATTGTGTTATACAAAGTTCCCATTTCACCCAGTATGACAACTCTTGTGTGGTGGTTAGAATTTACCTACAGTGTCAGATTAGATTGCTGATACCCAAGAAACAAAGCATGAATTTTTTCAGATAAATCAGTGTAAAATTCTGCAGAAAGAGGAGCAATTGAATAACTGAAATAAGCCTTGTTACTCAGTTAAGTTTCTTTTATGTTTTCTTCTAAACTGCTCGTTGTCATTTCTCTGTTATATGCTCACTTTCTTCTCAGGGTGACTAGCCTGACCTTCAGGATGTCACTAGGTTTAGTCTAGAAGCAGAAATAGTACAAACATGACTAATGAGAAACTACTTTGTTCATCAGAGACTTTGAAAGGCAGAAGGGTAATAACTGGAGCATGAAGCCATCAGAATCTGTCAAGCATCTCTGCTCTTCAGTCTAGAAGCATTAAAGACACTTCTCATTACTCTCTTGCCCCTATAATCCATTAGAGGAGTGCCTGGGCAGAGAACCAACTTTATTAATATTGTTTCTGTTCATGGTATCCAAATACATGACATTGCTCATAGTTACTGGCTTAAAAACATAAATTTTACATTTACACATTCTCTGATAATAGTCATGAATTAGAGTTTGTTTGGGGAGAATAAATGGAGTTTAGCTATGATTTTATACATTTTCCAATTTACCAAAGTAAAATACTTTATTTGCATTTTTCTTAGAACTATGTACAGTGTACTATATTAGTACAAAATATTTAAAAATCCCTATTATTCAATATTCAGTATTGTTAAATTTTAGTATTTTATGTGCATATATGTACAAGTATAACGTAGAATTTAAAATTAAAAATGAATAAAATTAGAGTTTTATTATATATTTGTAATCAGTGATTCAGGATCAGTATAGTGAACAATTTCCTGAATTTCTGCTACTGATATCTAATAATAGCAAAGTCTTTGACACATGGGCAGGCTGGGCAGTAATGACCTTCCTATATTTCCTGTTTTTTCTTTGTGATATTTATGGATTGTTTTGTCCTTAAATTAGAATGACAATTATTTTTTAAAAAGTATCATTTTCAGAGTTATATTAATGACAAATCCATAAACAACCGTGTTATGTATTAAACCTTGGAGCTTGCTGGATCTTTTAGACAAGTAGTGTATTAATTGCTTTTGTGTTCCTGAGAGGTTTATTTTGGTTCATGGCCTCAAAACTTCACCATGTCATGATGACGACAGGGTGGAGTAGGAGCATGTGGTGTAGGTTTCTCAATTTTTCAGAAACCAAGAAACAAAGAGTATGACTAGCATCTGGGGCAAGGCCAGATATGACCATCATGCCTATTCCCAGTGACCCATTCCTGCAAGCCAGGCTCCATATCCTGAAGGAGGAACTAAGTTTGGAGATAAAACATTCAAAACAAGAGCCAAGGAGTATCCTGAACACTCAAACCAAGACAGTCAATTTATCTGTTAAGGTTAAATTACACTTTAGTGTTGCTTTAAAGTTCCTTGATTTCTTACTCTGATGTATTTCAAATAGTATTAAAAATAGTTATTAACTAATATAATTATAAATAGACTATTTGCTTCACTGAGATTATTAGAATTTTATAAAATAGCACTACTAAAACATGTTGTAAGAAAGGTTCAAATAATCAACTCCTCACAAAATTCCTTAAGACTTTTTCCATTCCCTCTTCCAGATCTTATTCAGATATGATACATTATCTTGATATTTTTAACATAGTAAAGAACAGCCCATTACAGATTTGTCTGTGCCTGTCATTTTGGTACAAGGTTACAATCCAAACAATCAAGAGGATGAGGCGGGAGGATTATGAGTGTAATCCCTGGCTAAGTTACACAGTGAGTACAGCAAAATTCTTAGAAGTGTGAAAATACCAGAGCAAAAATAGTAATGCTAGAGATTCAGCTTAGAAACAGAGTGCTTGGTTACCATGAGCAAGGTCCTAAAGTTGATCAGCACAAGAATGATAAAAATATTGCTGGATGCTTTCATTGCCAGTGACAATTATGAAGATGATAATATTAATTTCCTTAAAATTTACACTATTTATAATTTTACATTTTATTCATTCTTTCAAAATTTCTTCCAATTATACAAAAATATGTTGTTTACTACATTTTATTTCATTTTATTTGAGAATTTTATACATGAATACTAGATATTCATAATTTCCACTCTATGTTTTTCCTCCCTCCAAACACTCTCACATATTTCATTTCCTCTCAAATTCATAACTTTTTTTCAATTATAACTGTCACACACACACATACACATATGTATATATTAACACAATCTGCTGAGTACATTTCGTGTTGGCTATGCCCGCATAACCAACCCACCCGAGCAACGGCGAGGACCTGTGGATTAATCAAGAGACATACACATGAAGAAGGTTGTGTGAGAAGTGTCTTCTTTACTTCAAGACCTTAGCCCTTATATACAATGAGCAAAACAGCCCAGAAAGTACAAAACAAGGAAGTTGACAACAAAACAAGGAAGTTGACACCTGGCTCGCCAGTTTAGGAAAAAACAAATCCATTTGCCCTTTCACAAAACTCAGAATAACAGGATGTTTTCAAGCACTAGGAGGCTAATCCTCAGCATAACAGGA
>JAPYYD010006053.1:0-11501 GCA_028551405.1 Uromys caudimaculatus
GGAATGGATACAGAAAATGTGGTACATCTACACAATGGAGTACTACTCAGCTATTAAAAACAATGACTTAATGAAATTTGCAGGCAAATGGATGGAACTCGAAAATATCATCCTGAGCGAGGTAACTCAGTCACAAAAGAAGGAACATGGTATGTACTCACTGATAAGCGGATATTAGCCCAAAAGTTCAGAATGCCCAGGTTTCACTTTACAGTAACCGCTGGACTGAGAGTGAGGTCCCAGATTGAGGAGTTGGAGGAAGATCTGAAGGAGCTGAGGCAATTTGCAGCCCCATGGAGGGAGCAAGAGAGTCAATGGGCCTGACACCCCCCCCCCCCGGTCCTCCTGGAGTTTGGACCACAAACCAAAGAATCCACATTGATGGACTTATGGTTTGGACCACATATGTGGCAGAGGATGACCTCGATGGCCATCAGGGAGAAAGGAAAGCCCCTTGGGCCTGAGGATGTTAGAGGCCTCAGTAAAGGGGAATGTCAAGGCGGGAATATGGGGATGGGTGGACAGGGTGGTGGGGGTTTGGGAGGTGGAATTCCCTCCTAGAGGCGGGTTGGGGAGGGGACGGGGGGTGTCCAAAGGGGAGACTCAGAAAAGGGGAAACATTGGAAATGTACATAAAGTATCAAAAATAAAAAACGAAAAAAAAAAAAGAAAAGAAAAGAAAATAGGGGGAGATATAGGAAAGATAAATGTGTAGATTACTTTTAAAGTAAAGAACATTAGCAAGTCAAATATTTTACATTAGTATAGAATTTTATACATTGATAGAAATATAAGATAAATTTTATAATACATTGTATATGTTTCAATTTTTGTTTAAGGTTTTGTAACTATGCAACTCATTTAAAAGTTTAATGTAAAGTTCTAGTTCTTGAAAACTGCTGTTGCAAACTGTTTAGGATAATTAAAAGTCCAAGTTAGTAGTCAATCACCTATGATAATCAAACTTGTGGTCATGTTAGGTGCTAGTTATTTAATTACAGAAATAACTGTATATGTTTTCAAAGTTAAGCAGATAATAAATAGCTAGAAACAAGCATGCTTGCCCATGTGTAATTTAGATAGATGATCTTCAAACACTTCGAAAACCTACAGAATATAGCATTTAAAATGTTTTAATGATAAAAGACATTTCATAACAATGAGGCAAGTCTGCTACTGGCAGCACTCCCATGCTACTTCACAGACGATGATAGGCATTGAAGAACCTACATATGGAGTTTGTTTCAAATGTGACAAAGCTAGCCATGGTTCAAAAAACTGCCCTTGTCTCAACTGCTGCCAGCATGTTCTACAAACTATGAATAAGCAGGACATGGAGGAAGTCCATTGCCAAGCTTTGCCAAGATAAGGTAGTCTGGTCCTTCCTAATTTCTGCTTCACAATAAGTCTGTCAGATATTCTGAGCCTGTAGATCAAAGATGGATGCCCCAAGACTGCAGAGGAACCTTGGGTGACTGTCCGGATAGTCAGAAACTCGTCTGTTCTATAGTTTTGGAAACTGCTTGCTCTGCACTTCCTGTTTATTCAGGTAATATTTATTCTTCTCAGATCTCTGATGGGGTTGAAGACTAGATAATTGCCATCTCACATTAAGCTTAAGTTATTTAGGATTTAAGAAAATGATATCATGTTTAGAATGTTTTTAGGTTGATAAATGCATGTTATGATAAAGTGAATTAGGTACAGAACTTTGAACTCAACAAGATAGGATAGAGAATCGAGTACTTTCTCCAAGGTTGCCAAATACAAATGGATGGGACATTGTGAATGTAATTCTTACCTGATAGTTTTCATAATTGTTCTTATTGTATATTGATGTTAGAGAAAGATCCTTTTATTGGACTAAAAGGGGGAGATGTTGGGATAATATTATTATACACTGTGTAAAGATTATCTTTGTTTTATTCAAATGCTGATTTCTGTGCCCACAGAGAATTAAATGCAGACTGGACTTTGGTATTGTTATTTTTGTTGGATCATCTCCTGCCTGGGCATTTTGTAAACACTTCCTCTTACACCTTCTGTTTGCTGTAATGAAGAGCTGATGGCCTATAGCAAAGGAGGAGAGACTAGGCGGGACTTCCAGCAGAGATAGGAACTCTGGGAAAGAGACAGGCATGCGAACGATCTCCAGCCAGATGCAGAGAAAGAAGCAGGTGCAGGGACTAGAGATTGAGAGGTAGCAAGCCATGTGGCAGAGCTTAGAATAGAATGAATTCGTTAATAAGGTATAAGAGATAGTTGGGAAGAGTAAGTTAAGGCCCGAGCTATTTATTATAAATAAAATCTCTTTGTCGTTATTTGTTGGGCCAAGAAAATAAGATTATATACAACATCCCAGATTTTCTGGATGTTTTGTGTCAGTTTTTTAGGTTTAATAATTTCTTTGACCAATGTATCTGTTTCTTCTATTGTATCCTCAATGCCTGAGATACTCCTTAACTGTCTTCCACATCTTCTAGTCTGTTAGTTAAGCTTGCCTTTGGAGTTCTCCTTCTGTCTCATTTTGGCTTCTTTATTGATTATGTTTCCCTTTTCAGGCCTGAAACAGTTCTATTAGTTCCTTTCAACTGCTTACTTTTATTTGATTTCTTTATGGGATTTATTTATTCATTTCTTCAATTTGTTTGTGTTTTCCTGGATTTCTTTACTGGATTTATTAGTTTCCTTTTTAAGGACCTCTATCTTTTTTATACGTGCTGTTTTAACGTCTTTTTCTTGTACTTCAGCTATGCTGAAATATTCAGGGCCTGCTGCAGTATGGTTGCAGGGCTCTAGTGGAGATATATTGCCCTGGCTTTTTTTTTTATTGTGTTTTTATTGGCATCTAGGTGTGGGTCTGAGTTCTGTTTCTCCTCCAGCGGTGCCTGGATGCCACCAATACACTGGCTGGAGGAGGACAAGGCAGAATGATTCTGGGTGGGGTACACAATCTGAGTTTCCTTCTAGAGCATCAGGGCATCACTGTACACCAGGCTAGAAGAGGAAAATGTAGTCCGGTACAAACGCTGTGGTTCCAGGTCTCCTCTCGGGGTGTCTGGGCATCTCTTGTACACCAGTTCAGGGTGGAAAGGGTGAAGTCCAGATTGGGGGTCTGCACTTTGCATCTCTCTTTGGGTGTCAGAAGCTGCTGTTCACCAGGCTGGAAGGGAAAAAGTGGAGTCTGAATAGAGCAGGATTCCAGTCCAATTGGGAGTGAGTGCCAGGTGGTAAGAGGTGGGGAGGAGAAAAGAAGGCCTTCTTTGAGAATCTTAGTGTTATGGCTACTGCAGGCTAAGACCTTCCCCAAAGATCTCTAATGAAGCAGCTCTCTGAGATGATCTTAGCTTTTTTGCATTTCTTTATTTGGGGTGGGTTTGAACACATATCTTTTATTTGGGGTGAACCAAGGGTTGAGTAGTTTTTTGGAGAAAGGCATGAGAATATCTAGAGGGAGAAGGTCATTGGCTGAAAGCTAAGGCTACTGAGATGCCTCATTAGCATGGAGAGGTGTTCCAGGTGCTGGGTATGTGACTGACTGCTTGTGTTCACCTAGTTGAGAGTCATGTTAACATACACCAAAGCGGGCATGCAAACAGGCAGCGATTAGGATGATTATAGGTGTAGGTGCTGAGTTCTGATTTTTGTCTTTGGTATGTGTTTTGTTCCTTAGTTTCTGTTTCCTCTGTAGATTCTTGGAGAGTGTTAGGGCTGTGCGATGACTGGTAGAACATTTTCTGTGGCTCTGATAGTTGTGGCCACTAGGAGGTTCTAGGTAAATTGTGTTTCTTGATATTGGCAGCTAACAAGTAGGATACACTAGGAGTCTGAAAATGTTTGTGGGAGGGAGGAGAGTAGAGTCTTCAACCTGGACCTGCTTATGTAGTCTCCTTTGAAAGGGGTTTAACATGGAAGGTCTGCTATAGCATGTAAGATGAGACTGGGGGCTTGGAGCTAGAGGAACAGAAGGCAAAGGGAAGGTCTATAGTCAGCATACCAGCCTCCTTGGTAGGACTGGCATGTGGGTTAGTCACGGGTGTTTGCTGGAGTTGGGGTCTGGGATAAAATAATGAGTAGGGGGAGGGAAGTTAGGAAAGACCGACCTCTGGAATCCACAGGAGGTGTGGATGCAGGGGAGAAAGGCTACAGCAGCTGTTTTCCTACAGATCTGAGGATGAGACTAGTCTGTATAACATTTTAAAAATGTTTTAAGGTAAAAATAGAAAAAAAATCTGCTTCAGATTATGGTTCTCAGAGCTGGAAAGATAGCTGAGCTATTAAAAGTGCTTTTGGGTCTTGAAAAACCCTGAGTTTATTTCCCAGTATTGACAGAATGACCTGCAGTGATCTGTAACTCCAGTTCCAGATCTGGTGCTCTGAATCAAGGCATGCACACGGTGCACATACGTACCTGAAGGCCAAGCATCTGTGAACATAGTATTAAGTAAATAAAACCTATAGGAAATTAATTAATAAAATCATTGTGGCTCATCATTGCTTTAGTCATGCCATACTTACTGATTTTAAGGCTAAAACATGTCACTTGGCCAAATCAGAACTAGTCAAAACCTCAGAACAAATATCCTTATGCAAGCCTCCTCTCACTTCCTAGTTGCATGGGTTTTGCAAGTGACTTTGCATTTCTGAGTGCCTATGCCCTCCCTCTTTTAAGTCCCATCAGTTTAATAACAATTTTTAAAAACCCCAAAATGGAAATCTGAGGGCAAGGAAATGGCCCCTAGGCAGGGGCATGGGGGTCCCTGCTCATGGCACCAGGCCTGGCTGCAGGGTCCCCCAGTATTGCTGTTGCTATGAGCTTGGGGGGGGGCAGTGATTGTCCTGTGGGAGCCACGGCCATCTGAGTCAGGACCCTTACTTCTTCTGGGGTGTGCTCAGCTTCTGCATGCCCCAGATCTTGTCCAGCAGGCCAGAGATGAAGGCCTCAGTGGGTTTGTGGCAGTCAACTAACAGCTCCTCGACTCTAGCAGCCTGGGTATCATCACTTTCCATGTCCAAGAGTTCACCCACATCTATCTCGAGCTCTGGGATCTCCTCCTCCTGGCAGTCCCGTGAGCTCTTCTAAAATCCACTCTGCCAGGTTGAGGCGCTTTTCTGTAGCTCCTTGTGGTCCTACTTGACAGTGACCTTCCCTTGCAATCTCTCAGGGGCCATCTTCATCCGCGCCTCCTGGGCCTTCGCCTGCGGCCCCAGGGGAACTTTGGAAGTAGGCTCGGGCCCTGTGCTGCCACCTCCCGGCCCAGGGCAGCCAACGCCGCTACCCCTGCGGGCCGCTGTATGCTAAAGCGGCCGCTGAGGCCACGTGCTCACCTGGACCCCTCCCTGCGCTGCCGCCTCCTGGATGCCCGCAGGTCTGCTCAGGTCCGCTGACTCGGGTTAGCTCGCGAGCTCTGCATCGCGCAGCTCCGCGGCGAGGTCGGCGGCTGGGGTGCCGGAGAGCAGCTGCAGCAAGCGGGAGCCCCTGGGCTTGTGTGCTTGGCCTGGCCGCGCCCCGCCCCTTCCCCATCGATCCGCCCACCCTTTGTCCCCCTTGGCCAGATCTGAGCCTCCGCTGCTGCCACTTTCTCTCCCCTATGTCCTTTTTTTTGTTTGTTTTTTGTTTTAAATGGGCTTTTAAATTTTTTTAATTGGATATTTTCTTTATTTACATTTCAAATGTTTTCCGCTTTCCCTTTTTATAGTCAAAGATAAGCTGTAGTGAAAAAGTGCATGGACTAATGTTCTTGGAACTCCAGACTGAAAAAGAACAGTGAGTATAATCTCCAGGCACAGTTACTCGACCTTGTTTACAGGCATACAATCTAGGAAAAAATGACTACTGGAAACTGCATATGGTATTGTGAACAAAGGGGAAATTCACATGTCAGGCTTTTTTTTTTTTTCTATAGATTTTTCTATTCTTTGTGGTATCCAATAGTCATGACCAAAATATAGGCCAAAATATTACACAAGATTTAAGAACAAATACAACAGTTATTAATCTCAAAATAAAATAATGTATACATATGTATGTTTGAGAAGGGCAGGGTAACACATGCCTAAAATACGAGCCATCTGCAGAGGAGTAAGAAGGATCAAAATTTCAAGGTCACTGGAAGCTATATGGTGAGACAGCCTCAAAAATTATGAAAAAGGATAAAGTAAACATATTGGCATGTATTATATAATTTCCTGTCAATCCTCACAAATGTCTTCTCTCCTTTATTAAAATACAAGAAATGATAGTAGACTAAGGACATATTATATATGAGCATTGATTTATTTATTCTATGTATGTCTATGTAGCTCTTGATCCAGATGTCCTTGAGCACCAGAGGAGGGCATTTGGATCCCCTTGAAATGGAGATACAGATGTTTCTGAGATGCCATGTGAGTGTTGAGAATTGAAACCAGATACTAGGGAAGAGAAGCAAATGCTATTAACCACGAAAATATTTCTCTATCCCCCAAGTTTTAAAATTTATGTGTATGCAGTGTGTTGATGGGAGTGTGTGCCATGTATGTGGATATGCCTTCAGAGACCAGAGGAGAAAATGAGGTATCCTGAAGCAAGAGTACTAGTGAGCTATGTGACATGGATATTTGGAAGGAAAATTGCATTCTCTAGAAGAGAGGCAAACACTCTTAATTTATAAACTATTTCTCCAACCATACAGTGACCTTTTGAATATCTGGTTTTCACTAAGACATATGAGAAAATTTCTCCCAGTATATTTCAATGTAGTACAAAGTTTCTTTGAAGTAGTCTGCACTATGAACTACAAATTGTTTACTCATTGTTTTTTGTAAATGTGTAGTAGGAGTTCTCACCTTTCCTTGCAGCTATAACCTCATTAGCTGTACAATTCACCTGGATATTTGTATATATCTCTAATAAACTTACCGGGTCTTTTCCTCAAGCATTGATGCCATATTCTAATTAGGGACAAAGCATTTCTACATATGAGCTTATGATGGGCATTGCCATTCATATCACTATATTCCACTCCCTAGCCCCCATAAACTTTGTAGCAAAATCATAATACCAAATAATTCTATCTAGCTTCAAATGTCTCTGTAGACTTCCATCCTTTCAACGCTGCTATAGTCTATCCTGATACTCAAGGCAATCTCTTTGCAATTGCTTTTGTGATCCCATGTAAAAGCCAAAAGCAAATCACATACTTACAACATACAATGTATCTTTATATTGCAATGAATGTTCTAAAATATCATAATCTGCAATAACAGAATTGAAAGTATTCTTTGGTTCCCAGAGTTCTATCTTCCTTCCAGTCCACACCTATACCTACAGCAGTAGCAGATTACAGCACTGCGCCCCACCCCACAACTTTGCCAGTTTCCCAGGAGGCTAGCTTTAACCAGACATACATAGGTGAGACATTCTCCTTGCCCCAGTTGCCCCACCTGTTGGGACCACAGCACACCTAGCAGGCATGGTGTCTGCCCTGCCCTTTCAGAGCTTTATATTCCTTCCAGTCCACAGCTACGCCTCTAATTCTGTCTGCCTCCCTGGAGGATGGCTCTAACCTGACACACATAGCTCTTCCTGCCACCCAACAGGCATGCTCAAACCCAAGACACAGAGCTTCCCCTGCTTCCCCTAAGGCCTGGTCCAACCAGAGACACCCAGGCCAGTCAATATGAGAGACAACCAGATAGCAAAAGGCAAGTGCGAAAACATAATCAACAGAAGCCAATAAAATATGGCACCAACAGAACCCAGCTCCCCTACTACAGCAAGACCTGGATATCCTAATACATGTGAGGAGCATGACTGTGACTTTAAGTCCCATCTCTTGAAAATGATAGAGGCCTTTAAAGAGGATAAAAATAATTCTGTTAAAGAAATACAGGAAAACACAATCAAACAGGAAAAAGCTCTAAAAGAGGAAACAAATAATTTCCTAAAAGAAATACAGTAAAGCACAATCGAACAGGTAAGGGAAATGAATGAAATGGTTCAAGACTTAAAATGGAAATAGAAGCAATAAAGAAAACACAAATGGAGGCAAGCTGGAGATGGAAAACCTAGGAAAAAGAATGGAAACTGTAGACACAAGCATCACCAACAGAATACAAGAGATGGAAGAGAGAATCTCAGGTGTAGAAGATACCACAGGAAAAAAATGGATACATTGATAAAAAAAAAAAAAATGTCAAATGTAAAAGTTCTTAAACCAAAACATCCAGGAAATTTGGGACACAATGAAAAGACCAAACCTAAGGATAATAGGAAGAAAAGAGGGTGAAGATTTCCAGTTCAAAGGGCCAGAAAACATCTAAACATCTTCAACAAAAATCATAGAAGAAAACTTCCCTAAAGAAAGAGATTGCTATAAACATACAAGAAGCTATAGAACACCAAATAGATTGGACCAGAAAATAAAATAATAACAATCAAAACACAATGATAATCAAAACATAATAATCAGAACACCAAATGTACAAAACAAAGAAAGAATATTCAAAGCTGGGAAGTGGAAAATATAAAGGCATATAAAGGCAGACCTATTACATCTGACTTCTCAACAGAGACTCTAAAAGACAGAAGATCCTGGATCCATGTCTTGCAGACCCTAAGAGGACACAGATGTCAGCCCAGGTTTCTATGCTCAGCAAAGTTCTCAATCATCATATGTGGGGCAGTAGACTGTGACAGACAGCCTGGTCCTCTGGTCGAGCACAGGCTTAACCATGGGCAACCCAGTAGGGTTTACCCTACAAGGGACTGGGAAACATTTTGCCAACACTCCCGGGAGGCCCTTGGCTTCTGTCAAACAGCTCAACTCCCACAGCCCCCTGTAGAGAGGTCTGTCATGTGAGGTCTATCACGTAGGAGAACACACCAAGTCCCTCCTGAGGTAGAGGCATGGCCATGCCCCAAAGCCATGCCACAGGTAGAGGCGTGACCACACAGTCCCAAACCACCCCCATGTTAATGAGACACCTAGACACTTAGCCATGCCCCTTCCCAGTTACTATATCTGCCTTGCCCCTCCCAGAGATGTGGGGTATGATCTCATCCATTCCACTCATTATGATTCCAATAAACACCTTAGAATTATGGACTGTCTCTATTCATCTTGATCTGCCATGGGAAGCGAGGGATCAGGCCTTCGACTCACCGAGGTCGTCTCAGCGCTTCCAGACAACACCCATTCACCCAAGCCGAAGCAGCTAGCGGGCACCCCAAACCTCCAAACCCAGTCTGTGGCCCATTCGTTTCCAACTCTCCATGGCTTCTGGGGTGTCGTGATGCCCAGATCCCGGAAACTCCAGAGGTGGCTGTGGCATTCCCCAGGAATGACCCCCCCCACGGGCGGTGTTCTGGCGGCTTCACATAACCCCCACCTGCCCATCAGACTGTGGGCAGAGGCATGTGGCCACTTCCTGTGTGTCTCGCCCTTCCCAGAGCCACAGTGCCTGGGATGGACTTGCGGGGTTTTACTGTCCATTGCGCCAGGTTGTTCCCACAATCATAGATGGAGAAAACAAGATATTCCATGTCAAAACCAAATTTAAACAATATTTTACCATTAACCCAGTCCTACTGAGGATACTAGAAGGAAAATTCTAATACAAGGAGGGTAATTACATACAAGAAAACAAGAAACTAATCATCTTGCAGGAAAACCAAACAAAGAGATTCACACACACAAAGTACCACCCCCAACAATAAAATAACAACAACTAACAATCACTGGTCATTAATATGTCTTAACATCTATGGATTCAATTCTCCAATAAAAAGACACGGGCTAACAGACTTGATATGTAAACAGCATGCAGCATTCTAATGCATACAAGAAGCACATATCAGCAACAAAGACACTACCTCAGAGAAAAGGGCTAGGAAAGATTTTCCAAGCAAATGGACCCACGAAACAAGTTGGAGTAGCTAGTCTAATGTCTAATAAAATAGACTTTCAACCAAAAGTTATCAAAACAAATGGGGAAGGATGCTTCATACTCATCAAAGGAAAAAATTACTGAGATGATGTCTCAATTCTGAATATTTATGCCCTCAATGCAAGGGTACCCACACTCATAAAAGAAACGTTATGGAAACTCAAATCACACATTGAATAACACACAATAATAGTGGGGGACTTCAACACCTCACTTTCACCAGTAGACAGGTCATCAAAACAGAAACTAAAGAGAGAAACAGTGAAACTAGCCGATTTTCTGAAACAAAAGGATTTAACAGATATCTACAGAATCTTTTATCCCAAAGCAAAAGAATATACCTTCTTCTCAGCACAGAACCTTCTCCAAAACTAACCATATAATTGGGCACAAAGCAAACCTCAACAAATACAAGAAGATTGAAATAACCCCTTGCATTCTATCAGAGTACCACAAATTAAGACTGTATTTTAACAACAACAGAAACAACAGATAACCTACATACTCATGGAAACTGAATAACACCCTACTCATTGATCACTTGGTCATGGAAGAAATAAATAAAAGACTTTCTATAATTCAATGGAAATGAAGGCAAAACATACCCAAAATTATGGGACACAATGAAAGAAGTGCTAAGAGGAAAATTCATACCACTAAGTGCCTTCATAAAGAAATTGGAGAGATTTTATACTAGCAACTCAGCATCACACCTGAAGGCTCTAGAAGAAGCAAACACACACAAGAGAAATTGACAGCAGAAAATAGTCAAACTCAGGGCTGAAATCAACCAGTTAGAAATGAAGAGAACAATACAATGAATCAATAAAACCAAGTGCTGGTTCTTTGAGAAAATTAACAAGACAGATGAACTCCTAGCTAAACTAACTAAAAGGCAGAGACGGTATCCAAATTAACAAAATCAGAAATGAAAAGGAAGACATAGCTATAGAAACTGAGGAAATTAAAAATAATCATTATGTCTTATGTCGAAAGTCTATATTCCACAAAACTGGAAAATCAGAATGAAATGAATAAATTTTTAGACAAGTACCACATAATAAAGTTAAGTCAAGCTCAAGTACAATATCTAAACAGTTCCATAACCCCAAAGGAAATAGAAGCAGTTACTAAAACTCCCCTCCACCAAAAAGTAGCCTAGGGCCAGATGAGTTTAGTGCAGAATTCTATCCGACCTTCAAAGAAGACCTTATACCAGTACTCTTTAAACTATTTCACAAAATAGAAACAGAAGGAACACTACCTAATTCATTCTATGAGGCCACAGTGACTTTGATACCTAAATCTCACAAAGACCCAACAAAAAAAGAGAGAACTTCAGACCAATTTTGCTTATGAACATCGATGCAAAAATAATAAATTTCTCAAAAACCAATTCCAAGAAAGCATAAAAAACATCACTCCCGGCCACAGGGCCCCACAGCTAATCAGCGCCGGGACAAAGATCCCTCTCGGGAGATCGCAAGACCCAGAAGAGGGCCAAAGACACGCCCCACAGCTCACCAGGTACTGCCCCGAACCCGCGAGACACAGGGACCGAGGTAGGCGGG
>JAPYYD010006054.1:0-11499 GCA_028551405.1 Uromys caudimaculatus
AAAGAAAGAAAAATATCTTCTTTGATTCTTATATTCAAATTCAAAATCTAAATTTTAATCCAATTCTAAGGTGTATTTCTATTTCTAAGAAATGTTTTCAATATTCAAGAAACACTTGCATGTTCTATAAACACAGCTTGAATTTAAAGGGGAACTCTGGGATTACAAAGTGTTAGGTGTGGACAAGGGAGGGCAATCTGTGTTTGTGGTGGGGAGAGAGGATAATTAAAGCAAGAGACAATGATATGCATGCATAAAAGTACCAACCAAACTCATTATTCTACACACTGGCTAAAATCAATGATAAAAAAAGCGATTAAGTCCTAGAGATGCAGGGACAAAGATGGAGCAGAGGCTGGGAAAAGGCCTACCAACAACTGACCCAACTTCCGGCCCATCCCATGGGCAAGCACCAATCCCTGATATTATTAATGATTCTTTGTTATGCTTGTAGACAGGAGCCTAGCATGACTGTCCTCTGAGAGGCTCCACCCAGTAGCTGATTGAAAAATATGCAGAAACCCACAGCCAAACATTGGATGTAGCTCAGGGACTCTTATGGAAGAGTTGGGGGAAGGATTGAAGGTCCTGAAGGAGATGCGAACCCCACAGGAGGACCAACAGAATCAACTAAACTGGACCCTTGTGGGGCTCCCAGAGACTGAACCACTAACCAAAGAGCATACACTTGCTGGACCTATGCCCCTGCTACATATGTAGTAGATGTGCAGCTCAGTCTTCACAAAGGTCCCCCAACAACTGGAGCGGGGGCTGTTCCTAAAGCTGTTGTCTGTCTGTGAATCCTGTTCCCCTAACCGGGCTGCCTTGTCTGGCCTCAGTGGGAGACCTACTCCTGCAGTGACAGGAGTGCCAGGGTTGGGGGATACCTGGAGGGGTGTTTAACCCTCTCAGAAGAGAAGGGAAGGGGATGGGGAGAGAGACTTATGAGAAGGGACAGGGGGAAGGGTCAGCAATCCAGATATAAAGTGAATAAGTAAATAAATTAATGGGGTGGGGGAAGACAGGTAGTTCTAGAGATGGGGATATGTGAGTGGGCAAAAAAAGAGAAGTGATAGAGTTTTGAAACACCTAGAAAATTCTATTTAGTTTTGAAAGAAGAAACAAAATATCCTCATCCAGCTGCTTCTAAACTTTATTCTGAGCCTGTCTTTTCAGTGGCTTTTGTCAAAAATGTCTTGGCTTTGGACTTGGAGAAAGGGCAGCTGCTATAGCAGAAGAGGGGTTTACGCTGTATGACAAGATTTCTAGCTGTGCATGGGAGCACACACTCTGGCTAAGACCTGATATCCATGCGCATGTTCTAAGGAATGATTCCTGCCAGCTGATATATTCACCTCAGTGGTTTTGTGGGAGGGAGTCAGGAAATGCTCCTCTGACACAGGGACGCAGGTAAGAGGAAAATAGCAAATGCTGACCAAGGTTTGTGTCTCCAAAGCAAATGTGCAAACTTTCTTCTGGATTCTTGTGAGTCTTCCAGGCATAGTTTTAGTTGAAAATTCAATCGTGTTCCAAGACTGAAAGGGGAGTATTGTTGCTTCTGGACAACAAGTAACATATTAAAAGGCAAAATAATTTAATTATTTTTAACTCTGGCATATAGAGAAGGTATCATTTTGGTCAACCATATGAATTAGCATCATGCTGAATTTGAAACATTTATTTATTTTTTATTATTATTCTTTAATCTTCTTTACAGTTCAGTTGTTGTCCCCCTTCCAGTCTGCCCTCTGACTGTTTCTCATCCCATACCTCTCCCTACCTCTGGCTCCAAGAGGATGCCATCCTTCCACCCCCACGCCACCAGACCTCCTCACTCCCTGAGGCCTCAAGTCTCTCAAGGGTTAGGTGCATCTTCTCTCACTGAGGCCAGACCCGGCAGTCCTCTGCTGTATATGTGCCTGGGACCTCATATCAGCTGGTGTATGCTGCCTGGTTGGTGGCTCAGTGTCTGAGAGATTTCTGGGGGCCAGGTTAGTTGAGACTGCTGGTCTTCCTATTGGGTCGCCCTTCTCCTCACCTTTTCTCTAATTCAACCAAAGGGGTCTCCGGCTTCTGTTCATTGGTTGGGTGTAAGTATCTGTATCTGACTCTTTCAGCTGCTTGTTGGGCCTCTCAGAGGGCATCCATGCTAGGCTCCTGTCTCTAAGTACACTATAACATCAGTAATAGTGTCAGGCCTTGGGGCCTCCCTTTGAGCTGGATCCCAATTTGGGCCTGTCACTGGACCTCCTTTCCCTCAGTCTCTTCTCCATTTTTGTCCCTGCAGTTCTTTCAGACAGAACAATTCTGGGTCAGAGTTTTTGACTGTGGGATGGCAACCCCATCCCTCCACTTGATGCCCTGTCTTTCTACTGGAGGGGGGATCTACAAGTTCCCTCTCTCCACTGTAGGACATTTCACCTAAGGTCCTTCCATTTTATAAAAGTAAAATTTGTTTGTAGGTTGTTGTGTTGATATTTTTCTCATTTCTTCTTTGGCTTCCAGCACTTCCTATTCTGTTTTTCTTGATTTAAACTCATTATTTTCTATGTTGATTCACTCTCAAACCTCAAGAATGTTTGCTCAGATAAAAATCTTTGATATTTTGGCTATGATTTTAATGATTTATCCTCTTTGGGAATGAATAATTTTAAAGGTTAAAGATGTCAAGTCATAGTCCCACTTCTACAAGAGTCATCTTATGACCAGCTCCCCTAAGCATGAAGAATTTCTTCTCAGAGCAAAAGCTTAGAGGAACAGAGGGACCAGGTCTGGAGAAATCACAATGGAGGATTATCTACAGGGGAGCAGCTTATCTGCAATTTATTCTGCAGTCAAGAATAAAGGTAGATAAACTGTTCCTAGACTATCACCCGAGGGAGGGAGAGGACAAATGGGTGCTTAGTGCTTGTGTCTCCTCTAATGTAGCACACCAGAAAAAGATTTTCCCGGTCAAATTATCATTGCTAAATTTATCTCCAGAGAGACTGCTATTTAATCAAGTGTTGCACGGTTTCACTCTCTGGCATCCCAAAGAGAAGAATCACTCAGTGCGATAGGTTTCATTATTTCTTGTGAACAAGTCCAGGAGTAATTCATGAAATATTTTGGTCAACATGTTTTCCAGAGTAAGTCTCAGAGACTCGGCTGTCAAATTAAGGTGGAGGGTTGCAGAGCTCTGCAAGGGCTTTGCTGCGACTCTGTCAAGTTGAATACCATCTCCTGTTATTTATTCCAGAGACTGGGACAGAACAGATCGTGCTGTTTTCCTTCTTTCTTTTCTTCCCCAATGGTGGTGTTATTATGATCAGCATTCACACTTTGAAGTGAGGGTCATTTCTTCTGGAAACACTGAAAATATCCAGTTAATTTCTGAAACACCAGATGAGGAATAAATCCACATGTAATGTATTTTGTTCTGATTTGCTTGTATATGATTTTGAAGTTATATTGTCTGGTTTTTTGTTTGTTTTTCTGTCCCGACTCTCCCAGTGTTTTTGGAGCTGACAGCAAAACATACTCATTTCTCCACTTGCCAAATTTCCATGTGAGGAAAACTGTACAATTTAGGTCTGGCTCCAACTCCTAGTCCTGTGCTCTCAGGAATAAGGCTTAGACTCAAAATACATTTACAAATACCTAGGCCATATAGCTAGACTCTTCTCTGACTAGATCCTAACTTAAAATAATCCATTCTGCCACGTGGTTGGTTACCTGTGCTCAGGTACCATGCATCCATCTGTTACATCTTCCTGGATGAGTCTGCCACACCTGACTTTATCCCAGAATCCTTTCTACCTCCAGGATGTTCCACCTCCTATTTCCTACCTAAGCCATAGGCCATAGGCTTTTTTTTTTTTTTTAAATTGGCAGGTGATGCATCCATACAAAACACAAGATATTCTCTCTACAGAAAATATATGACATACATTTATGTTGTTAGAAATAAACTGATTTATGGTATTTGGTCTATAGTAAGTGTGCACATCCTCTTTTTTCCTTATTGTTTGACATAATTTATTGTTATTTTAGAACTAGAACTCATCTCAGGTAATATCAACAAACTTGACTTTGTTAAGTTCTCTAAGTCCTTAATTATCAAGGTATTATGTTATATTTAAAATTTTTTATAGCTATCATTAGAGATTCTAATTTCTGTTACAACATATGAAGCTGGGCTAAATAAAAACTGATGTTTAAATTAAAAGAAAAAAGAAATCCAGCTCTAGTGTTATTATCTGTTTTTATTATAAGCCAATAAACTGCAGTTGTACATATTTATGGGATAAAAAGTTACATGAAGATTTATAAACTGTAGAATAGTATTACTGGGCCAATTAACTTATCCATCACCACCCCGATTACTTACCTTTTTCTTTTCTTTATTTTTCTGTGGAGGCAAAATTAGCTTTCTTTTACTCTTTTTAAATCAATTCTTAGGGAATTTCAATCAAAATATATTTTGATCATCTTCAGTCCCCTCTCCCAACTCTTCAGGATCCATCCCTCCTTCACTACCAACCCAACTTTGTGTCCTCATTTAAAAATCTCATCAAGTACAAATCTTGGATGGGAGGCCTTCCAGCGGAGCATGGTGAACCTACCAGAGATTACACTCTTTAAAAAAAAAACAAAGCCTTGCTCTCCTAGCAATGGTCATGCCAATAGCATCTCAGCTGGAGGTGGGGTTTTATGCTCACCTCCCTTCTCTATGATGACATTTTGTCTTGATTAATATCGCACAGATATTGTGCCATCACAACCACTGTGAGTCCTTATGAGCAACTATCCCTGACTTTCCTAATCTTTGAAAATGAGTCCAGGAAATAGTGTCCAATTCTGAGAAGGAGGTATGATATAGATGTCTTATTTAGAGCTAAACATTCTGCAGACTCATATTCTCTGCATGATTTCTAGTTATGAGCTTCTGTGATAACTGTCATCACTTGCAAGTAGAAGCTTGTCTGAAGAGAGTTGAAAGATGCATTAATTTATGGATATAACAATCAATTAGTTACTAAGAGTTAGACAATTAGTTACTAAGACATAAAATGTGTCCATTTAGCAAAATAATAGTAGTGCGCTCTTCCCTAAGACCCATAACCAGTCTAGCCACAGGTTTTTGGACCTATATCGGTAGCAGGTATGGCTTTCATCATGTGGGATTAGCTTTAAATCCAAAGTACAAAGTAGTTTGTTGTCCTCCCTTACAAAAGAGTAATCAGGACAATTGGCCCATGTCAACCTGACACACCAATATATTAGGATTAAACTATAAACTTTCTTTTTTGTTAATCTCCAAGGTCTAATATTAATATCAAAATCTCATTATAAAAATACATCATTTAAACTTTTAAAATCTCTTGCATTAGTGCTCCAGCTAGGACTTCAGGCACACCACTGAAAAGGAGTGGGGGTGGTGAAAATCCAGGTCTCATTCCTAACTTCGTGGGATCATGTTGCATGTGGTTTTAAAGCTACCACCTTTTGCTCTGGGACCAGCCAAACTCTGGTCCCCCCACCCAGCTTCCTGTTTGTTCTACCTGCCCTTTGGTTCCAGCTGGGCTACCAATCCTCTCCCAGCTTCCCTGAATCCAAGGATAAAAGACACACACACACACACACACACACACACACACACACACACACACACACACACACACTTTGTTACTTTAAAACTTACCTTCTAGGAACAATTGTTGGATGTTACTATCTCCTACCTGGGAAAGTATGCCCTCACCAATTTATTATCTCCGTCTTTCCACTTGCCCTAAACTTCAGTGGCTAGGCCCACCTAGGCCCTGTCAAATGTCCTTGGCCACCCACCTATAGCAGAGGCCACAGGCTCCAGCTACCTCTGAGACCTCACATGGTTGCTGTGTTCTTTTTTAAATTTTTAAAATTTTTTTATTTTTATTTTTAGATACTTTATTTACATTTCCAATGTTTCCCCCTTTCTAGGTCTCCCCCTCCCTGCCTCTATGAGGGAATTCCACCTCCCAACCACCCGCCCACCCATTCCCATATTCCCACCTTGACATTCCCCTTTACTGGGGCCTCTAACACCCTCAGGTCCCAGGGTCTCTCTTCCCCCTAATGGCCAACGAGGCCATCCTCTGCCACATATGTGGTCTGAACCATGGGTCCCTCCATGTGTATTCTTTGGTTGGTAGTCCAGCCTCCAGGAGGACTGGGGGGGGGGGTCAGGCCAGTTGACACTGTTGCTCCCTCCATGGGGCTGCAGACTCCCTCAGCTCCTTCAGTCCCTTCTCCAACTCCTCCATCTGGGACCTCACTCTTAGTCCAGCAGTTACTGTAAAGTGAAACTTGGGCATTCTGAACTTTTGGGCTAATATCCGCTTATCAGTGAGTACATACCATGTTCGTTCTTTTGTGACTGAGTTACCTCGCTCAGGATGATATTTTCAAGTTCCATCCATTTGCCTGCAAATTTCATTAAGTCATTGTTTTTAATGGTTGCTGGGTTCTTCTTCCTCTCAAGCATGGCAGAAAGTTCCTCTCTCCAGCCCTGTGTCTGCCTTTTTCACCCTGGGACTGGGAAGTCCCACCTGTACCTAAAGCCCAACAATTAGCCCCTGGCTTTCTTTACTGACAAATCAAGAACCAAGTGTGGAACAGGACCTTAGCACCACTCCCTTCAGGATCATTTCATTACTTTCTCACGTAGGATGCTGTTGGCTGTAGCTTTTATTATGTTGAGCATTGTTCCCTACTCTCTCTAGGATTTTTATCATGAAATCGTGTTGGATTTTGCGAAAGGCTTTTTTTTTTTTTGTCTATTGAGATGCTCACATGACTGTCTCTTTAAGTTAATGTCTATAGCTTATTACATTTGCTGACTTACGTATGTTGATTTGTCCCTAGCATCTCAGCATTTCTGAATTTACTTTGCAAGTTTTTTATTGAGGATTTGGGATCTGTGTTCCTCAGGGTTATTTGACCTGTAGTTTTCTTTCTTATTATGTTTCTACTTGGCTCGGGATTAGAGTGATAGGCTTCATTGAAGAACTTCGGGGTCCTCCTGTTTCTGACTTTTGAATTGTTTAAGAAAGAAGATTGGCCGCATATCTTCTTTGAAAGTGTGGTAGAGCCAGGCAGTGGTGGTGCACGCCTTTAATCCCAGCACTTGGGAGGCAGAGGCAGGTGGATTTCTGAGTTCGAGGCCAGCCTGGTCTACAGAGTGAGTTTCAGGACAGCCAGGGCTACACAGAGAAACCCTGTCTCGAAAAACAAAACAAAACAAAACAAAACAAAACAAAACAAAACAAAACAAAACAAAAGAAAGAAAGAAAGTATGGTAGAATTGTGCTATGAATCCATCTGGTACTGGGCTTTTGTAGTTGAGTCTGTTTATTATTTCAGTCTCCTTATTTTTTTGGGTCTTGTTATGGTGTTGATATCTTCTTGATTTATTTTTGGTAGATTGGCTAAGTCTAGAAATTTGTTAATTTTTTTTGTACTTAATGGAGTACAAGTTTTAAGGGTATTCTCAGTTTGTTTGGTATCATAATGTTTCCCTGTTTACTTAGGATTTTGTAAATTTGGGTCCTTTCTTCCATTTCATTTGTTGGGCCAAGGGTCTGTTGAGCTTTTCATCGTCTCAAAGAACTCTTAGCCTTATTAATTCTTTATATTGTTCCCTTTGTTTCTATTTCATTACTTTCTGTTTTGTTTTATATTTTGTCTTGTCATAGACTGGGTTATGATTTGGTTTGTTACTGTTTTTCCAAATTTTTGAGTTGTACCAATAGGTCATTTATTTGTAACCGTTTTGATTTTTTTAATGTAGTCACCTGGAGCTGTACATTTTCCTCATAGGACTGCTGCCAGTGCTTTTCAGAAGCTTTGTTGTGCTGTGTTTTCAATTTAATTTTGTTCCAGGACATTTTTATTTATTTTTTTCTTTGACTCATTCATTATTTCTTAACAAGTTGTTCAGTCTGTATGTTTATCAGAGATTTGTTTGCTGTTGGCTTTGTGTTTTATTGCATTATAGTCAGATAAGATACACGGAGTCATTTTACTACTTTTCAATGTTTAAAGATTTGCCTTGTGTCCTATTATGCGGTCTATTTTAGAGAAGCTTTGTGTGCTCCTGAGTAAAACGGATACAATTCATTGGTGTTCGGATGAAATATTCTGTAGATATGCTAAGTTCATATAACAAATGCTGCCATTTGATTTTTATATTTTTCTGCTTATATTTTGTCCAGATGACTTGTCTCTTGGAGAAAATGTTTAATTAAATATTGATTTCTTTCTAAGAATCTTGGTCCTCAGAGCCCAATTGGCAGATTTCCAGTATTTACAGCTAACCACAGTCACTCTCTTGTATTCTCATTGGAGAGTCCATAGAGCATCAGTTTTAGGATGCTGAAAGTTGAGAAGTGTTCCAAGAAATAAATGGATAAGGTGAGTAAAATTTTCCTTTGTAGGAGAAATTGTCAACACGCCAGTGATCGTTTGTTCAATATTTTTTCTCCAAATTATATTGTATCTTTCAAAATTTTTCTTTTTAGAGTGTGGGCAAGTAAAGGATGTCAGTGGATTGTGTGACGGGAGACATCTACCACCCCAACCAAGCTTAAGTTTATACTTGGTCCAAGCAGATGACTCCCCAAAGCAAGAAGTTAATTGTTCTTTAATTTCAAGATTATTTCATGAAATGAATGGGGGCCCAAAGAACTTTACTTTTATATACCAGAATTAACTTATTAATCTTAACATTATGTGTTAAATATTTCAAAGACATCCTGGAATTGATAAGTTGAACTAGAATGTCCACCAGGAAGGCTACAAGAGATTGGAATTTACCTACCACAGTCTCTGAAATCAAAACATTCTGGGTCCAAAAAGACGGCTTAGTGGATAAAATGCTTGCTTTATCTGCTGGGGACCTGATTTCAGCCTGCCACTCACATAATAGACAGGCACAGTAGTGCACTTACGTGAGCACAGCGCTGGGAAGGCAGAGACAGAGGGGGTTCCCCACAGCTCACAGGTCAGCCAGTACACCTGAACTGGTAAAAACCAGGCTCTTTTAGAGAACCTGGCTCCAAACTTAAGTAAAGAGTAATTGAGAAAGACACTGGATTTAAATATTTGCTCCCCAACCTATCTCCCCCCCCCCGGCATGCATACGTGTGCACTCCCCGCACCCATACACATAAACATTCTACAGATTTGTTCTAATTCCTAGACACTATTGTACAGTCTGTCTTGCTTCCACCATTTTCTTTTTGGTTTTAGGACTGAAAAATCTTAATGATCTGGAAAGAACCTTCTAATCTAGTGAAGTAAATATGTCACAGGGAGTTTCTTTCATTTTAGGTTTTAATAGTTCCCTCCCAAGTTTATTTTCTCACCACGCTGAAGGTAAATCTAGGATGGATTCTGTTTTATTAGTGTTGAAATATATATCCCTGAAAATTCAAGCATGGTCCCATATGGCCAACGGGTACTGCTACTAGCAGGGAATTATGCTTCATAACTTTACTTGGTGAGAAAAAGAAAACCCTTGTGTCTGTGGACATAAATACAAGATTTAAACTAAGGACATTTCTTATCTCTCTTTCCTAACTCTTAAAAATGGAGCAATTGAGGAATCAGCTTTCTTTTCCTTGCCTGGCTCCATCTTAAATGAGTGGATGCTTCTACCATTCTTTTTGTGACATATGCTAGGCATCTTTGACTCTTGCTAGAATGACAAGCATCCTAGCCTTGGCTCATTTATGCTCCCCTTGACTTAAATCCTTCCTCTTCCTCCATGGTCATCTTCTGTACTTTGTCCTCATCTTTACCATTGAGATTTGACTCAGACATTAGCTCTCTGGCACAGTCTCTCTTACCTGCACATTTATCTGTGACTATTGGCTCCCCTGACCCTAGATCACATGACTTTCTTTTCTTCACCCACCCCTTTCCTTCATTCGCCAGTCTACTGAGAGTTTATGTCCTATTGCTACAATCTCTCTTTAGACAGTATCTGCTCTTTTACCTCATATAATTCATTTCACATCTACTTGGCAAACACTAAGCCTGGAAAAATCCAACTGCCAGTCTTTCACACCTGAGTTTTGTTTAGAAAATTTCTTCACCAAGTGTGCAAATGCCAAAGAAGCTTTAATGGGCTCAGATGGCTCCTCAGTATAGTCATGAGTCACTTCACAGTTTCCGTGTGGAATGGACACCCCACACTCAGTTTTCTATGCATTTTGAACAGTGTGGTTTTTCCATAACTCAGCACCATTTTTAATCAAATAAGACCAGCATCACACATGTGTTTTAATTTATTATTATTGTTGTTGCTGTTGTTGTTGTTATTGTTGTTGTTGTTGTTGTGTGTGTGTGTGTGAGAGAGAGGGGGGGGAAGGGAGAGAGAGTGTATGCATGCTACAGTAAGCTTGTGGAGGTCAGAGGGTAATTTTTGGGAATTGGCTCTTTTTATAATGAGTCCCAGGGACTGAACTCGGGTGGTCAGGCTTGTTTGGCAGGTGCTGAACCATCCAATGACCCCACACATGTACATGAATGTACTTTGTGGCTTTGATTCCTCTGCCTACCTCTGATTTGATTATTTCTTGCCTAGTGAGCTTTTTAAGGCAACTGTATTAATATATCATTGACTGTGCAGGATTATATCTGTTGCTTTAATAATCTGACACAATTAGAAGACCCATGAGGTCAGGCTGAGGTGCGCCTCCTTTTCTGTAGTATTCTTGACAGTGGAATGCCAGTCACTTACTAACACAGTCTGCGATAGTTCTTGCATGAGTCCTACATATGTAAGCAAGACTGTGGAGCTCAACACTGTCCATCTCATTTAATATTCAATCAACCCAGTACATATCAACTATTAGTTGCATATAAATTAACAGTGGGGGCTTAAAGGGATTAAATGATTTGTCAACATGCACAGAGCTAGAAGTAGTAAGAGTTTGTGTTAAAATTCATTTGCTTTACTCTTAGATTCTTACATACTCATTTTAGGTTTTTATGGTTTCTTGAATTACCTCATTGTTATTTTAATATGCATTTCTTGATGAGTTAGGCTTGACTTTTTTTTTTTTTTGGTTTTTTGAGACAGGGTTTCTCTGTGTGGCCCTGGCTGTCCTGGAACTCACTCTGTAGACCAGGCTGGCCTCGAACTCAGAAATCCACCTGCCTCTGCCTCCCAAGTGCTGGGATTAAAGGCGTGCGCCACCACTGCCTGGCTTAGGCTTGACCTTTTAAAGTGTATTTTTATTTCTTCTTTTAAGAATTAACTGTAAATATGTACTTTGTCTCTATAATTATTACGGTCGTGTGTATCCTAGTGAATCTGTAAATGTTATTCCTATATTAAGAAATATAACCATTTATCTCAGCCTGGGGAGATGACTTCACTAAAAGGTCAAGTGACTGCTATGCAAGTGAGCATGAGGACCTGAGTTCAATCGCCAGTGTTCATTCGATGTGGTGTCATGACTTTGCTACCCC